>ML685951.1:5112468-5168686 GCA_007922175.1 Pelusios castaneus | reverse complement strand
CTTCCTTTCCTTCCTTTCTCTTCTTTCTTCCTTTCCTTTTTTTCTTTCTCTTCTTTGTCTTCCTTCCTTCCTGCTCTTTCTGTCTTTGCTTCCTTCCTTCCTTTCTTTTTTTCTTTGTCTCCTCCTTCCTTCTCTTTTTTCTTTCTCTCCCTTCTTTTTTAAAACTTTTTAAAAATTAATTTTAAATAAAAACCTTTCTTAAAATTAGATTTCAATTCCAAATTCATTCCAATTAAATTAATTAAACACAATTAATTAATTAATTCTATTTACAGTCACTTTATCTTCAATTAATGCCTATAATTTCTGTCTTGTGAGTTTTCCCCAAAAATTTATTCTGAAAAAGTTTTTCACACGGCTTGAAAATTTTGCACACAAGCCACCAAACCTAGAGGGAACATTGGCTACTAGTTGCGTACACAACAGCAGGCCGGCAGGCTAACATCGGTCAGTCAGTCCCACGCTCTGGGCCTGGCCGGAGCCCACAGCACCAACAAAAAGTGTGTGGATGCATTACTGCCTGCCACCCAGTACCCAGAAACACAGGCCAGCAGCAGACGTGATAGCTACGCATTCACGTTTTTTTCTAATTATAATACGGCCCCCCAACAGTCTGAGGGACCGTGAACTGGCCCCCTATTTAAAAAGTGTGAGGACCCCTGCTGTAAGACCTCACAGGTTGTCTTTCAGTATATTAGCGGCCTACATAGTTAATAAAACTTAACAGTTTTTACCTTGTATTTTTATTTCTTTGATATATTCAAAAATTTACTGTTTACTGCACTATTTTCAGTGTTATTTCTTTATGACACGACGGACATCAATAGGAGTTCCGGTACCTTTTTTTTTAGAAAAAAAGCACTGCCTGTAACAATATGACCTGCCCCTTTAATGAGTAGGAGGTCTAAGCTGGGCAACCCTGTTTAATTAGCCACATCCTGCCACTGTAGAGGGAGATTCTGATAGATGAGGGCTAGGGAACATTTGATAGTGTAATATTGGTTATCATACTTGTTGCTAACAGCAGCTAAACATATAGGCCTTTCTGCAGGCCTGTGCAGCCTTGGTGTGACTAAGGCAAGAGGGGAAAGAGTTTGGGCACTCACAGGAAAGGAGCTTCTTGCTCAACTTTTGCCTGACCTTGCATCCCTCTCTGATGCTCTGGTGGACAAGCTGGGATCTGTGTTTCAGGAAAAGATCAAGCAGCCTATTTATGCATGCCCTCTGGGAGATGTTTCTCCGAGCCTCAAGATATGCAGATTCTGTAGGAACATATCTACTTAATTAGTACTCTGCTGACCTTAGGTCTATCTTTTGCAGCTGTTGGACCAACATGTTTTTTTTCTTTCTTTTTTGATGTGTTATTGTAATCCTTGTAATAATCCATGGTATCCTTGTAATAACAAGGATAATGGGGGTAGAGGTTTGGACTCTTGGATCCCTTGGACATAGTTTCGAGATCCTCCAATGACTGCTAGAAGATCAGGCCAGTCAGAAAGCTGTCACTGATAGCACTCAAAAACCACCCCTAACTTCAGTAATCATTGAGGATTGAGAGTTGGGGTGGAGAGTGATTAACTGTTGCAGATGTTAGTGCTTGAGCCTAAGTAAAGTAGAGCTTTAAAATAAGAGCACTTTTGAGTTATACTGTTTTACCAGTCCATCTATTGATCAGACAGTCACGTCTCCCTTTGATTTATTTCTTGACACCACCTTGCACAGAGTAAAGTTACAAGAGCTTTGGGTTGGCAAAATCCCAGGTAACAACACACTTGTGCACTGAGTGTAACTTAGAAAGGGAAGAAAGCTAACAGTCAGTGGATGGTAGTGGCAGAGAGATATGCAAATCTAACCCCCAGTGGAGATGCAGCTAATGGTTGATGGATGAATGCTTTCATTGTCCTATCGTTGCTGGGGAAGGTGGAGTTTCTGCACTGATGGAAAAACCCCTTCTATTGCTGTAGTCTGTCTCGACACTACAGGTGGTACCCACTCTTCTGCCCCCCGCCACCACTACCACTAGGCTGGTACCCCGCCTGGGGGCAAGGGTTCCCAGCCCCACTGGCACTGAGGATGGGGTCAGGGGCTCTCGGCCTCTGGCCTGCACTGGAGAGAGGCTTCGGGGGGAGCCTGTGAGCTAGTCCTACTGCAGGGAGCATTCCATGGTGGCTCTAAATGAGGACCACCCAGCCCAGGGACTGAGCAGACAGGCCAAAGGTGGACAGTGGTAGCACACCACTGAGGCCAACAGAGGCTGGATTTTGGGGGATTTTAGGCAGAGGCCAAGGGCTGCAGCCCCTAAAGCTTCTGCCTTACTCTGGCCTTGACAGTAGCATAGATACAGAGTCATCCTGCGTAGTGTAAAATAGGCTTTCTTCACTGAAGGCCCACAAAGGCAAGGGGAGCAGGATATGGCCCTAGTAACCAAACTGATTTATTTCCCTTTTTCCTGTATCCAGGTGGCTTTTCCAGCTTTCCTGTGCACAGACTACACATTATGGCTCTCCTATACACCAGATTTTGTACAATGTACATACATACACACTATACTCCTCCCTCTCCCAGGTTTGACTAATTTATGACAATTCAAGCATTGATGATGGGAAAAAATGGTGCTGTGTTCCAGTTCCCTCATAGAACAGAGCCTTTGAGATAATCAGGCACTAACATACCTCCCAGTTCAGTCACTGATTATCACACTTTAGAATTACAGTCTAATCAAGCTTTCCAAAGTATTTTAATCTGGTTTTTAAAGTCCAGAGAATTACCTCAATTAGAAAATGATATATGGAACCAAATTCTCCTCTCAGTTACACCCATGTAATCTTACTAACTTCAGTGTTATTGCCCACACGTACCTGAGAGTAGGATCAAATTCACAGCATATAAAAATATGTACAAGAACTTACTGCCTATATTTTTATCCATAAGTAAAAAAAAAATCAGCTAAGTAGCTGTTCTTATTAACATTAATATTATTGCCCCTTTTGACATGAGCAGTTAGTCAATATTCAAGTGTTGTGATTTCTCTGGAAGGAGTCAAGCATTTCTTTTTTGCAATCCTGTTTGTTTCTGAAGAATGCTCCTAAAGACTTATTCCATGAAACAGCAGAGACATTTCCTTTCTTCACATCCCAAGCCTCTTTCAGCAAGCACTGTACCCAAAAGTGCCCTCTCTTAATTTTACTCAGGATCATACTAGAAGTGCATCCCTTGCTGTGTCTTTGCTTCCTTGTTACCCTCACTACCGGTTTCTGCTGCTTCTCTCCCCTATCACATGGTGACTAGCCCCTTTGGGATCAGTGCAGCTGAAATGATTACTTGCTGTTCTGAGGGGCAGATAACTGGGCCTTATAAAGGGGATGACAGCTGCAGCTGGTTGTTAACAAATGCTGCAGGAAGTAAGAAGATTCCTGAAGAGCCCTCAGTCACCACGGAAGAGATATCAGGAGGCATGCCTACCTCAAGGCTAGGGGTACTGAAGGAAGAAGAAAGCTTTGTTCTCTAGGAGGAGGGGTTGGGCCCGGGCCCTGCTGAAAATAGGATAAAGCTTTTGTAAGTTCTTCTTTTGAAAGACTGTATGAGATTTAATAAATTGACCCTTAGAAAGAAAAATGTTTTGAATATCTGGCCTGTGTGGATTTTGAAGAGGAAACTGAGGCAAGGTGCTGTTGAGCCAGGCTTCATCCAGGAGGTGTTACAGAGCAAGAACACCTTGTGACACCCTGGCATACAGACACAGCTGCAATCAAATCAATCCTTCTACCTTTGTGTTTATCAGACAGCTGGGATGCACCAGGGGCTGTATGGTCCAGGTTTGCAAGCAGTCTAGCCCTTGGGTAACAGTTTCCCCTTTCACTAAATAAAAGGACATTTAATTGTTCCCTTGTGCCACTTGAATAGAAGGTGGCTGTCATAACCAACAGTTTCACTGACGTGGTATGATTGCCTAACCCCTCCCCCTAACAATATTAGTCACCTGACAAGTGACAGTCAATAAACGGAGCCCAGTTGCCACTAAAATAGTCCACTGAGCATTTCTAATGAGAGTTTTGCCATTGATATCAAGGGGAGCACTGCCCCTTTGTACCTAAATACTTCTATAAAGATTGAGCCAGTTTTTCCCTATACGTAGCCCAGGGGTGTAGCTGATTAAAGCAATCATGTGCCTCCCCCATGTTCCTACCACTAGATGTCACCCTGATAGTGTTATTCATTTTCCTGTGGATTTTTAAAGTGTGGCAAAGAGCACCAAAGGAGAAAATTAAATCTCATAAAAAGGGAAAAGTTTAAACTAATGGAGACTTATGAACAGAATGGGTGTGAGCAATATCTGATGTAAAATGATAACACAAGGGGGGAGATATAATCATAAAAACACAAAGGAAAATATTGTCTTAGCTCCATGCACCAGGATGTTATTTTATCTCTCTGCTTCCTGAGAGGCAATCTGACTGCTTTCCAGCCTATGGCTCAGCATGGACGAACAGGTGGATGGCCTTGTGTTCTGTGGAACACCCCACACCAGAATCAAAGATGTGGAGTAAAGTATTTCAGATTAAACAAGCAAACGATACTGAGTTACATCAGAAAACGTTCTCTAGACCCCAGTGCAGCCTGAGGCACAAGTGATTTACCCGGATGGGAAGTACAACAGGTGAAGAACATTTTGCATCAATGTCAGTAACTTACCAACTGCCAACAAAATAATACACATAGTAGGCCGAAGGCAGTCCTGAGCTGGTGTTCTGAATGCATCCCCAGGGTGGGTCTGGCTTGTCAGAATTGCTACAGATAAAAGGGGCAAGATCAGGGCAGAGGTACTGATCGGGACAAGGGATTTCTAACATGACGGTTATGTTAATAGAGACGGCTGCAGGAGTGCTATATGATAGCAAGGCAAAGAGAAATTGGGCTGGGAGCGGGAGCTCTAAATTGGCTGTACAATTGAGGAGGGCAGAGGCGGCTTTTGGAGTAGGCGAGGAAGGCAGCCACCCGGGGCCCCACCGCCTGCTTCTCCTAACTCAAAAACTGTGCCATGGCTGCCTCAGTTGGCAGCACATCCGAGCGCTCTGACTCCGAGCAGAGACAGCAAGTGGGAGGAGTTCAACTGTAGCCATATGGCGCTTTCCTGCCAAAGCTTCTCAGCAAGCAGAACACGTGCTGTTGGTCGGAGGCAGCTGAGCTTGTGCACTTGGAGGGTAGGTCCGGGGAGCCGGGGATGGGGACCGGCCGGCATCAGAGAGTTGGGGCTGTGCGGGGGGGGGGGGGGGGAGGCAGGCAAAGTAGACTGGCTTTGGAGAGCTGGGGCTGGGGGGAAAGAAGGGAGGGAAAAGAGACCAGTGTAGGAGAGTTGGGTAGGATTTGCCGTGGGGGTGAGGAGTTTAAAAGTAACTTTCAGATCCTTCTCGCTCCAGCTTTGCTGTGGGCACCAAGTACCTGCTTCAGCCCTCACTGATCTCCTGGCGCTGTGCTCCTGGCACTTCACTGAGCTGGCTGTGGCCCGTTACCCTTCCAGCTCGGCTGTGCAGGGGGGCTCAGTGCTTCCAGATAGGGCATTTCTCCCCAGGGCTTGCCCAGGAATACTGAGCTCGGCATCTCCGTGAAAGTTGCTCTCCCCGGCCGGAGCTGAGCTCTCTCCCCTCCCTCCAACTCCTCTGTTTGCCAATACCCCTGCAGGGCAGCGCAGGGCTGTGAAGGGCTGGGTCCACACGGCATAGCACTGAGCATACCTCTGGTGGGGCCTCACGCAATGTGCTTCCCCGGCCAGCACCTGAGCGGGGTGATCCGGGCTGCGCTCTGCCCCAGCTGGGAGTCTCCTGGGAAGCCCCCTGAGACAAAGCAACAGGTTCCCCCCTGGCCAACCTCGCCGGGGCTGAGCTCGAGGACTCTGCACTGCAGCCGGCTGGGCTGGACATGGCAGAGAACAGGGCTAGGCAGGGAGGGCTGGAGATCAGCCTGAGATGGGGCACAGACCTGAGATCCTGGCGGGGGGCTGAGACTGGCTATGGTCCAGCTCAGAGATCAAAGCGCTGGGACTGCAGGGTGCTGGGGGCACACACCTGAGATGCAGGGGCAGACCTGAGGTGGGGGAGGACAGATCTGAGATGCATGGGCAGATCTGAGGTGGGGGGACAGACCTGAGATGGGGGTGGAGACCTGAGATCCTGGGGGGGAAGAATTCTTTTTACTAAAATGGGTTAATCTTTTATGAAATTTGATGTTGTTGTTGTTGTTATTCCACGAAATTTTGTGGGTTGGAAATGTGGCTGCTCTGATGATGTGGCATTGTGATATGTTGTGACACTCATTATTTCATTTGCAGGGTTGTATTGTAGGAAAGGGATTATGAATAATAAAGAATAAAGATGAGTGGGATGGCAGCTTCAGTGAGAGACGAGTTGGGTAATAAAAGGAAGTACACGTCAGGTGCTGAAAAAAGGAAAAAAAAAGTTGGCTATTAAACAGGCAATACAAAAGCAGTCTGGTTCACTGTCCAAATTCTTAAAGCAAACAGATGATATTTCATCTAGTAAAGAAACTGAAAGTTCAGGCCAAGAGTATGGACTGCATGCCAGCAGAACAGACGCAGTGACCTTGAAAAGTGAAATGAATTGTGAAGACATCTGATAAAATTCAAGATGCTAATATTCGTCTCAGTGACACTCTCATGCCAGAGCTATTGTCTCCGTTTCCTCCAATCCAAATTGAAATGATAGCTGAGACATCAGTAGAGTCCATCAATTGGGATGATCCTGGGGAATGGAAAATGCCATTAAATCATAGCAATTTAATTTTTCTCACTGTGATAGACACAGTTGATGGCTCTGTAAAGAAACGCCTCAAGGGGCTTGAAAAACATGCCCAGATCTTTGGCTTCCTTTACAACATTTCATCATTGCATCATATGGCTCAGTCTGATCTGAAGAAACACTGTAATGAACTTCAGCTCAAGCTAACTGACAAAGACTCCAAGGATATTGATGGTGTTGAACTGTGTGAAGAGTTGGAATTTCTGTGCAGAGTTATTCCTGATGATGCTAATGCTGCCACCACTCTCCTCTATTTAGTTGAGAATGAACTGACCGATATCTACCCAAACACATACATAGCTCTTCACATTGTTTTAACCATACCAGGAACTGTTGCAGCTGCAGAACGCAGCTTTTCCAGGTGAAGACATACCTACGCTCTACTGTGACACAAGAGAAACTTAGTGCACTAGCTGTCCTCTCAATTGAACAAGACACTATGCTATTGGTTGACTTCCAAGACCTTCTTTCTGATTTTAGTAACAGAAAGAGTAGGAAGGTGAACTTTTAGTTTTTAAAAAATTGATTTAAAAAATAAAATAAAACATATCTTTAAAAAATGCTACGCTTTTTATTATGTGTTTAGTTCCTAGAGGGGGCCCCACAATGGGCCCTCGCCTAGGGCCCCAGATAGCCTAAGGCTGCCTCTGGAGGAGGGGTGTGTTGTCGCCTGTGGATTTGAGGGTGGAGATTTGGCTGGCAGCAGGACAGGAGTAGTTCACCGGAGAGGTAAGTTTGAGACTGGAGCCTGAGGCAGGGATCTGTGGCAGTGCTGCACTGGAAGACATTGAGGTTTAGGTTTTTGGTTTGGGGGGGGTTGTTTTTGGGGGGTTGGGTTTGGTTTGGTGAGGTTTTTTGGGGGGTTGGGGTGTACAGAGTGCTTTGGGGGTGTTTGTGCTCTATTTGGTAAAGCAAGACTATCTGGTATGAGGTGGGGTCAAAGTGCAGAAAGGTTAAAGAGGACAGATTTGGAGAGCACTGAGAGGATGAATGGCGAAAAGGAGGAAGAGAGATGGCCACTGTTTCAAGACCCAGATTTTCAGGGAGTGGTAAAGGAGGGAAATTGGGTGTAGTCTAGAGTCCCAGACTGACTGGATCTGGCTTTCTGTGGCACTTCACTAGAATGAATGGGCAAGTCTCTCCTTCTCTCTGAGGAATAGCATTTGCTGGGTGGAAGCCAAAAATTGGCTGGATACAGATGCCAGATCCAAGGATTTATGGCACTGAGGATTGGAGCCAGGGGCCTGGACTTCTTGGGGGTGAAAGGAGCATCTCCTCTAGTTGTCTGCTCTTCACATACTAGGATTTGGGGTGTGGAGGACGAACATGGTTGGATCCAGAAAGATCCAGCTGTGTATCCAGGGTTTTCTGGATCGTCTGGCCAGGGTCGTGGGCCCCATGGTTTTCTGACGCAGAAGGGGCGGTGGAACCTGAGCTCTATGTAGCCCTTATAGTTTGAAGGCTGAGGACGAAAATCAGCAGGTTTCTGGCACAGTTTTTACCCAGCCTCGGCGAAGGCGAGGTGGAGGGGGATGGATGCAGAAGGCGGGGCTGGAAGGAAGGCGGGGGAGGAGGATGGACACGCTGAAGTCTGGCCCTGAGGGCATCACATTCCCAAGGTCGCGTGTGGGTAGCTGGCTGAGCTGGAATCTCACCCTGTCCTGAGCCCGTGTAAACCTAACCCGCTTTAGAAAGTTTGTAAGTAACTTTTAATCTCTGCGTTTTCCGACACTCCGTTATTGTGCCTGGGGAACGTTCACACGGACAAATAGCAGCAACCGATTAGCTGCCTCCTGCCTTGCGCTGATTAATCAAACTTGCTTAGCCGAGCCACGGCTGGGCACTCGCGGGGAGGCTGGTAAAAACTCAGTGCAGCCCTTTGTTATAACCGTAGCACAAGGAGTCTCGTCTAGAGCAATCTCTAACTTCACTTCGCTCCCGAGTCCCCTCCCTCCCCCACTCCAGTGGTAAACAGCGCTGGATTCAACCCGTGCTTCCTTCAGCGGGTGACTCAGCTGTAAGAACTGGATTTACAGCCCACGAAGGGAAGAGAGCAACCCCCACATCCGCGGTGACAGAGGCTTGTTTGGTTTAGTTTCCCCGTCCTTTAATCTGAGCTGCTGCTTGTACAGAATTGGGGAAATGCTTTCAGGCGAGGCTCCTCTGTGCAGTGGCTGGAGCTCATTCACTTTTCCTGAGCCTGCGAATTTGACTTTTTCCATCCTGATGGGTTGATTAATTGGAGCAGACGTTAGACTATTTCTGGGAAAAACAAAGCGAAACGCTTGTTCAGGGAGTTTCATAAATCCTCTCCCGGTTCGCTTTTTAGGGATAGTGTTTCAAAACCTTGAGAAGAATTAAGCCAATTTTTTCTGACTGTAGAGGAAATGCTGGATAATACTTTAACTATTCTAAATACTGGGTGTTTTATCACTACATCTTCACCAAAGCTCAGAACAAAAGCTCTGCTAAGTGGAAATGCAGAGAGCTCTTTTTTAGAACCTGTGTACCTGTGCTCAAACAATGCAGAGAGTTCTTTAAAAGAAAACTTTTGCAAATATAACAGTAGGTTTTCAGCTGCAACTTCTGCAGCCATAACTCCAGAAAATCTCCCATTAACTTCAAAGGCAGCTTTCCCTGAGTGAGGGCTGCACGTTTTGGACCCTCCTTTGTTTATTTAGCATAATTCTGAGTCAGCTTTTATGAGACAAAATGGAATGGCAACAGCAGGAAGTAAAAATATCATTTTGTTCACTACCTTAGCTCAAAGTGGACAGCAAAGATTGTATTTGACTGGTGGAGTTTGTCCCTTCTGAATGATAGTTTTAAATGAGTTTTACTGCTTGATGATAGAAGGTAGAAAACTGAACCAACACACAATGATCATACAATAATAATTATGATCCACTTAGCCATAATTCTATTTAACTGTTTCCTCAACAGCGGAACTTGTAAATGTCATTTACTTTTTCTCAATGGGTGCACTATGGGTGGCTGCTTCTTACCAATTCAAAAGGCATCAGAGTTGAATTATTGTCTTCTGTTATGACCCCTCCTAACCAATGTCTTATTGAAATATCTTCTGAATATCCATTTTAATTCTTGCTCAAGAAAACAAGTACACATCATCTATGATTTTTTTTTATATACATCTCTACAACAGCCGAGAGATGTGTGCATTGGTAGAGAATGTGACTTCACTCTCTACCAGTTTCTTTTTTTCAATATTGCTTATTAGGAATGTTTTTATTTCCAGAAAAGTGACAAATTGGCTTCTAACCATTACTTTTGCATCAACAGCTGTTATCTTGGCTGACAGAGGCGGATTAAGGGGATTTGGGGTGCCAGGACCGTCCCTGCCTAGGCTTCCCAGGCCAGGGGGCCCTAGCCCCCCACCAGGGGCCCTGCCCCCTCCCCCCCCGACCGGTCGGTCGGTCCCTGGGGGCGGTGGGACCATATTGCATACGGTGCAGCTTCCAGTGCAGCCCTCCTGGGCCATGGGCCCTGGAAGGCTGTGCCAGAGGCCATACGCATCATGCGAGCTGTCCCACCACCGAAGCAGAGCGACCAGCTGTGCCAGCCTGCCCTGCCTCCAGGGGCACAGCAGTGAACCCAGTGGTGGGGTGGGAGCGTGGAGCCCAGCCTCTAGCCCAGTGTGGCTCCGCCCTCCTACTCTCCCCTCATCCCCCCACCCCAGCGCTGGCAAGGCCGAGGCCCTGTGCCTAATCCGACCTGTCAGCTGATAGCCATTGCAGTAAAATTCACTAGATCCTCAACAATATCTCAAGCCTTTAATAGCTGGCAGGACAGGTATAAGTTAGTATTCTCATTTATATAGAATGTGTGGTATCCACCTAAGAACTACATGTTTTAATTCATGACTAATATTTTCACATCTAGCTCATGCTCTGTGTGAAGTGCTACTAGAAAGGAAGATTAGAATAACAGCTTTGAAACCAAGGTAGGAGAGTGCTGCAGACACTTATTTTTCTCCATTTTACCACTGCCCCACACCTTGACCTCGTTGTTACGGTTTGATATTTGGCTGGTCCATTCAACTTGCTCAGCTTTACTGTGCTGCCTCTAATGTCTCAGACAGAACTAAGTGGACTCATGATCCTCATTCTGCCTAGGATCAGAAAGAATGAAAGAAACTCCAGCTGGAGCCATCATTGCCTCAAAAAATGTGCACATCTCTAAAGCCAAAGGCTTAGGCTATGTACACACGATCAGATTAAAGCGCAACAAGGCAATCGCGCTACAAAACTCACGTGACCTTTATTGCGGGACAACGCGTACACACGTTGCTCCCTGCAACGCAACAAAATTACACGCATTATCGCGGTTGAGCGCAATGACTTCTGGGCACCTATCCCATCGTTCCATTTTCCCCTAAGTTGGCGCTATGAATCATGGGATGAAGGAAAGGAACGCAAAGCGCCATGGGTAAAGTGTCAGTTTCCCATGGTGCTTTGTGTTCCCCTAGCGTCTTCCTCATTGCCAATAGCAACTCGCGCCTATTTTCAACATTGCAGTGACGCAACGCACCACTTGCAATCAATCGCTACAGCGACAGCATGGATCCTGCTATGATCTCCATTGTCGCCTTCAACATTCTGAATACATCTCGGCTTGTTGCTCAGTACGCAATGAGCTCCGAGTCAGATGAGGACACCGAGGAGCAGGGGCTGATCGATGCCATGCAGAGCAACAGCACCGCGTTGCTCAGCTCCTTCACCGATCATCTGCACACGGTGCAACGCCGTTTCTGGTCGCGAGAGACGAGCACCGAGTGGTGGGATCGCATTGTTATGCAGCTGTGGGATGACGAGCAGTGGGTACAGAACTTTCGAATGCGGAAAGCAACCTTTCTGGAACTGTGCTCAGAGTTGGCCCCTGCCCTGCGACGGAAAGACACCAACATGAGGTCAGCCCTAACTGTGGAGAAGCGTGTTGCGATTGCTGTATGGAAGATGGCGACTCCCGACTGCTATCGGTCCGTTGCAAACCAGTTTGGAGTCGGGAGGACCACCGTCGGATTAGCCCTCTCACAAGTGTGCCAAGCCATCAATCGCATCCTGCTACGGAGGACAGTGACATTGGGCAATGTTCGAGAGATTGTGGACGGCTTTGCTGCCATGGGATTCCCTAACTGCGGGGGAGCCATAGACGGCACACACATCCCTATTTTGGCTCCAGACCATCTCGCGACGGAGTACATAAACAGGAAGGGCTACTTCTCCATGGTGCTGCAAGCACTCGTGGATCACAAGGGTCGTTTCACGGACATCAATGCTGGGTGGTCGGGAAAGGTGCATGATGCCCGCATTTTCAGGAACACTGGTCTGTACCGGAAGCTGCAAGGGGGCACCTTTTTCCCTGATCAAAAAATAACAGTGGGGGAGGTGGAGATGCCCATAGTCATCCTCGGAGACCCAGCATACCCACTGATGCCATGGCTCATGAAACCCTACACTGGGAACCTTGATCGCAGCAAGGAGCGGTTCAATTACCGATTGAGCCGCTGCAGAATGACTGTGGAGTGTGCCTTCAGCCGTTTAAAAGGGCGCTGGCGCTGTTTGTATGGGAGGCTGGACTTGGCGGAGGACCAGATCCCTGCCGTGATTGCGTCATGTTGTGTCCTCCATAACATTTGTGAAAGTAGGGGAGAAAAGTTTTCCCCTACGTGGGCTACGGAGGCACAGCGCCTCGAGGAAGCATTCGAGCAGCCAGCCACTAGGAGTATTAGGGTGGCACAAGGAGAAGCTGCTCGCATAAGGGAGGCACTCAGGGAGCATTTCAATGATGCCCTTCCCTAGTTAAGTTCCATGACGCATGAGGTGCACCTGAGGATCATTTCAATAATGTGTATAAATAAATGCATTCTTCAAAGTATTTGTTACTGTTTTTATTGAAACCTGAAAGATGGGGGTGGGGTTACAGGTTGGTGTAGCTCCGGGTCTCGTAAAAGTAGCTTGGGGGGGGGGGGGGGCTGGATGTTGTCCTGTACCGGGGTGGAGGGTGGCCTTCAAAGAAATGCTTTGAGGGACTGCGGTGTGTGGGAGGCATACACGGCTGAACTGTCTGGAGTGGAGCCCGGACATTTATCGCCTGGGACTGCAAAGCTATCATGTTCTTTAGCAGTTCTGTTTGCTCCTTCATGACGCTTATCAGTTCGTCCCTGTGTTTCTGCCTCCTCTGCTGGGATTCCTCTCTCCAGGCTCTATTCTCCCTTGCGGATTCTTGTGTTGCTTTCAGCAGGTCGTTAAACATATCCTCCCTGTTTCTTCGAGAACGCCGCCTAATGTTTCTCATTCGGTCAGCTGGGGTAGACACCGGCCTTGTGAAGCTCAATTCTAATACAAAAATAACAATATAGACATTGTTAACACATAGCATAGATAGCCAATGTAACCTTCCAGTAGCACATTCCACTGGAAGGTACAGGGCGGTCAACACACTACGCTGCGCTGAAGCAGACAAGGTACATTCTAATAGACGGCTTACCGGGGGCTAAGAATCGGAAGAGGGCACACAGATGGAACCCAATATCCCTCTCCTCAGAGTGCCCCTTCCATCTAGAATACATCTCCTACATGCCGCCGGTAGCAGGCCGGGACCGTATGCTGCTGCACTGTGTGCTGCCATGGTTCCCAGGGCTGTGCTTTGCAGCTGGAGAGGCAGAGTGTCCGTCTTTGGGAGCGCAGACACAAACGCTCTCCCATCTAACCTGAGTATTAGGCTCTGGAGGTACATCGAGGAAACCTTTTCTGACCTAAATGCAGATGATTATTTTACAATCACTGCTTGTATTGATGCCCTGCTAATGAATGCAGAGTAAATAGCGTGCACAGCGGGGACCCGCAAGCACCCCCACCCCAGACAATGATATTTTAGCAGAAGCAGAGCTGAATGAAGGAGAAACTTACCTGAACCCCCCTCTGCCGCCTCAGAGAACAAGCTGCAGTTCAAGCCTTGGGTGGACGTCTCAGCGGGGCTGCTGAAGAGCTCCTGGCTACACACGGTTGCGCTTTCCTCCGTGTCATCCTCCATCTCCTCCTCCTCCTCCTCCTCCTCAACAACGTCCTCATCCTGCTCGGCTCTGGCAATCACCGGACGAGGAGGGGCTGAAGTGTCCACGGGACTTTTGGCAGTGGTTGTGGGGTCCCCGCTGAGGATGGCTTCTATTTCCTTATAGTACCTGCATGTTGCAGGCGCTGATCCAGAACGGCGGTTTCCCTCCTTCGCTCGGTGATAGGTAATTCTGAGCTCCTTCACCTTTGATCTGCACTGCACTGTGTCTCTATCATGCCCTCTCTCTGACATGGCCCGAGAAATTATGCCAAATGTGTCATAATTCCTCCTGCTGCCGCGTAGCTGCGCCTGCACGGCGGACTCTCCCCAGATGCTGATCAGGTCCAGTACCTCTGCCGTGCTCCAAAGGGGTGTGCGTCTTCCACGGCGGGCCGCCATTGCTACTGATGATCGGAGCACAAACACACTCCACGAGGAAGAGAGCAGGAAGTGAAACAGACTTGAAATTTGAAAATCCCGGGAATAAGTTCGGGGCAGGGCGGGGACAGTTTCGTCACGGCCACAGAGCGGGTGGGGGGAAGACCAGAGAGGACGACTTGGGAATGCTGGGACAGTTCCGGACTCCAGTCAATGCGCGGTAAGCGTACACACGAGCTCAAACGCGCAATATATGATCCGCAACAGCTGTTACCACTCTCGTCGGAGTGGTTGTTGGATTGCGCGACAACAAGGCACTTAACGCGCAAGAGCCCTGTTGCACGTGTGTACGCCGTTGTTGCTATCGCGCGGTAATGAGCTTTAATGCGCGATAATCTGATCGTGTGTACAAGGCCTTAGTATGTCATAGACTTTAAGGTCAGAAGGGACCAGTACGATCATCTAGTCTGACCTCCTGCAAAATGCAGGCCTCAAGACCTCACCCACCCACTCCAGCAAAAAGCCACCAACCTATGACTGAGTTATTTACCTCCTTAAATCATGATTTAAGGACTTTAAGATACACAGAATTCTCCAGTAGGTGAGCCATGCCCTGTGCTACATCCATGTCACATCCATAAGAGGCACATGATTCTGAAAACCTATTGCAAATGAAAAATATGGTCATTTCTGCATTGCAGTAAAATAAACTACAAAATTGCAGCAGTGTATCTGAGCACTTGACTTACATCCTGTAGTTATTTTGCAGGGTTCTTCTGTAATGGGGAGCAGGAAAGGAGAGCTGCATACTCTGGATCAGAATGAAGTTCAGAAAATGGAGCTTGGGAGAAATATGGGAAACCATAACAATTTGGTAATGTTCATACAAAAAGAGTTCATCTGCATCATGGAAATGTTTGATATCTTGCACCTCAGTTGTTCTGGAGAATTAACTGTTCTCAAAACTCTGGAATTCATCAGTTCATCTCCAAGTCTTGTAACAATCTTGATATGAGGAAAGGGAAAGACATTTAATTCCGTTTGGTCAGAGATGGTGCTTAAACATGCACCGTTTGGGCCAGTTGAGTGGCACCACAGTTCAGAGTTACATCATGAATTTGAATTGTGCCCTGCTAGCTGAACAAAGCCCAGTAGAAATCATTTCATTCCAGTAAGAAATCCCGGAACTCCCCCTTTAAAAGACAGTCTTTTTAAAGTAGTCATCTCGCAATGAAAATTATGTCTTCCTCATTGCCCTAAAAGGAAAATTCAGGGGGAAAAAAAATCTCTTCCAATGGAAATTTGCCTCTGTAGCTGCTGAGGCACAGCATTAATTCAGGCTACTACTTATTCTGAGGGTAGCTGTCCCTCACCGCTAAAGGCCATTGAATATTGACTTAGGTCTTTCAAAATATCTCTTCAAAAAGTCAGAATCTCTGAGCCAAGTTCACAGGTGAATTTCAGTGTGTATCATTTACCCCATCTTCTGTCCTCTCAGGTTGTGTATCATACCACTTCAGTCTGTCTTGTCTTTGCTCTATATCTAGAGCTTCTTACAGGATGGATGACAGCACTGCAGTTCAAGGGCTGGCTGCAGCTCAGGTAGCCATGGCTGCACTGCCTTTATTCATGCTATCATTGATAGAAATGTCAGCACAGAAGTGGGAAGCAATGTGAGGAGGTACTAAAGGACCCTGGCTTGTTCAGCCCACATCCTTGAGTTGCTGCATCTACAGAGGTGGCTTTTGGGGTAGGCGAAGCAGGTGGCCGCCTAGGCCCCCAAGCAGTGAGGGACTCCTTCACTTACCCAAAAGCTGCATCTGCCTCCTGTCCTGCGCTGCGGAACACATGGTGGGCAGTGGGGGCCAGAGGCAGGGGGAGGAGGAGCGGGGTAGGGGTATCCCTGTGGGAGGATGGGGCCCAGGACCAATCAGCATGGGGGAAGGCGGGGCAGGCTGGTACAGAGGCTGAGCTCCACACTTCCACCCCGCCCCTCAGCTGGCTGCTCCACCCTCAAGCCCAGCTCTGCACTTCCGCCCCTTGCCTTTGCTGCTGAAGGCAGTGGGGGGCCCTGCAGCAGCAGGGGGGAAGCCCACTCGCCCTCCATAGGGATGGCAGTGGGGGCATTGGGAGCCCCGGCAGGGCACCAGGGCTGGTTTCAGGGCACCCAGCAGGGTGCCACACTGCTGCAGGAGCCCGCTGGTGTCATGGTGGCATTAGGGCCTCCCGTGGGGTGGGGGAACCATGGGGGCTTTTTGAGGTTTTCAGGGCCTCTGGCATGGCACCAGGGCCACAGGGGGAGGTTTCAGGACCCCCAGTGGGATGCCAGGGCCACAGAGGCAGCCGGGGGCTGGCACCAGGGAGCCCTATGGGGGCCCTGCAGTGAGACTTTGCCTAGGGCCCTAGATAGGCTAAAGCCACCTCTGTACATCTACACATCTATTTTTAGCCATGCTAGCTAGATTAAAGATGGCATGGATATGTGCAGAGACAACACATGCCCACAGATAGTGGGTGGGTAGAGAAAGCTTCAGCAGCGTTACTGAGCATGCTTAGGCCCAACTAAGTGACCCAACATGTCCCCTCCCCACTGATCGCCTCTAGGTACTTCAGCTGCAGTCGTGCCTCCAGTTACAGTATAGTCATGCCCTTGGAGTCTGTCTTCACAAGTTCCAACGGGGGAGCCGTGTTAGTCTAGGTCAGCAAAACAAACAAGGAGTCCTGGGCACTTTTAAAGACTAACAAATTTAGGGTGAAAGGGCAATAATGCAGGAGTCTAGTACAATTGATGGATTTTTTTAATCACCTCTTCAATTTGATGCATTTTTTTTCCTTTTCAGAATATGGATTTGCAAGTCACCTACACCCAAGAAGCAGCTGCGTTTTTCCATTTAAATCAAACACACCAGTTTGAGTTTGAATACCCTTCAGATCAATACTGCAAGCAGGATCTCTTCCCCAAATGGCACTTGCCAATGAAGATAGCATCTATAACTTCATTGTTAACATTTATCTATACTTTTCTGAGAGATGTCATCCACCCTTTTGTCATGAATAATGAAAACAGTTTCTATAAAATTCCAATCCTGGTCATAAACAAAGTTTTGCCAGTGGTTTCAATCACCCTTCTGGCACTGGTTTATTTACCAGGGATATTAGCTGCAGGTTTCCAGCTCCACTATGGGACCAAGTATAAACGATTTCCACAGTGGTTGAATGGGTGGATGTTATCAAGAAAGCAATTTGGCCTTCTCAGCTTTTTTTTTGCCTCAATGCATGCGTGCTATAGTTTGTGCTACCCAATGAGAAGATCCTACAGATACAAGCTTCTGAACTGGGCGTACCAACAGGTATGATTGGGTCCAAATATCAGATGAAAACTTCTGTATTAACAGAGTTTTGACCTCACACCTACTCAATTCTCACAGAGAAGTCTGTGGGAGAAAGACTTTGAAGCCGAAGCAGCTGCCAAGCTGCCACAGAGTTCTTTTTTAAAAACCTATGGGCTGGCCAACAAAATATATATTGCTTTTCTAACTGGGCAGGGGTATGTTAAAATGAGAGAGAAGAATCTAACTGCTAAAGCCTGAAACGAAGAGTCATGTCCTCAGTGTCACTCATGGCTGGAGTCAGCACTGTGATGTCCCTACCTGATGCACTGGCCTCTTACGGCTGCGGCAGGCAGCCCTCTGAAGTCTAATCCTTTCCACTGTATAGACCATTGTATTCAGGGTAGCTCAGTGGGCCCAGTGTAATTTTTAGAGCTAAATAGCTATCCTGGCAGTATAACAAAGTAATTGAGAATGCTTACTGATTAGCCCCTTTAGAATAGCCCATCTTAATATATTTCCTGTTTCAGTCTTCCAAATAAAGTATTTAGCCATAGATGGAATTTTGTTTGTGCAGAAATAAAAAGTCTCCTGCTGTGGAGTCATGGTAAGAAAGCTGCAGAACAAGTTTCCTCTAGGTCAGGGCATTGCTCAAGTGAGTAAACACATCTCAGTTATGGTGATTTTTCCCCTCAGCATAGACTGATACAACATTTGTCATCAGAAGTAAATAACCTAAGAGTCACCTGCATTCTCACCTGTAGGGCAGAAGCAAAAAAAAAAAAAAAAAAAGTGAAAATAAAGGCTGTATTTCCCTTGGCTAAATGACTTGAATGTAAATAACTACAGTTCTTAGGAACAGCAAGGTCCTGTGTCAGTCTGTCACTTTAAATGTGACATTACTTTGGCAGGTCGAGCGAAGAAAGGAGAATGCCTGGATTGAACACGATGTCTGGAGAATGGAGATTTATGTATCTCTAGGAATTCTGGGACTCGGCGTGCTGGCCATATTGGCAGTAACATCAATTCCATCTGTCAGCCATTCGTTGTCCTGGAGAGAGTTCCACTGTATTCAGGTACATACAAACATTACAGGCGACCTGTCCTCTTCTTGAGGATTTTATATTGTAAATTAAGAACGACAGCAGTATCCTTTCTTTAAAATAGTAGAACATCACTGTGTTTATTGAAAACAATCTGGAAGTTTATTCAGTGTCCTTCGCCAATTGCTTTGAAACAGATTTTCTACTTTATTTGTTATTTGGTGGAAAAAGATTGACCTATTGATAGGTTAAAATGTTGTTGACGATCAGCGGTGGTGAATGGGACAATGAGTGTCTTCGCACCTGTAGTCACTAGTTCAAAGGTCACCAACTTGCCATCCTTGCTTAAAAAATACTGATAGCTGTTTCATGGTCTGCTTCCCAAGAAATGAGACTGTGTTCCCAATGCAGTCCATCATAAAAACCACCCCCACAATTTGCATCCTTACTGGAGGCTTGAGCATAATAAGGCCAAGTAATAGAAGGGTAGTAGAATGAGATTCTTTGTATTCCAGAATAAGGTCAAAGTATGTTGGCAGGGCAGCAGAGAGGCATTCGTACTGCCATTTCCCATGTTAAACCATTAAGGCAAGATCCTTGGGACCAAGTCAACTTGCATTCAGTATAGGACACCAGGTGTGGGGAGCGGTGGCTCTAAGCCACCTTTCTGCCCCACCAATGCAGGGGCTGGCCACTGACAGTAATGGTCCCATGGGGTTCATTCTATTGGCCAAGAATCATTGTCATGAAAGGCATATCAATCATGCCCTGGACCGTTCCTATTGGCCCTGACTTGCCCGCTGTCATGTGGGGCTGGGAGCAAATGGAATAGACTTGATGTGACAGGCTGCTCCCCAAATCCAGTCTGGTGTGCTGCTATGACCGCTTGAACCCCACTCCTGAACCCCAATTTACCCCGCTCTGCTGGGTGACCGCTCACTCCTGAGTCAGTCCACACCAGCCACCAGCGTGTAATTGGTCCCAGGCAGTGGGTGTAAATCCACTAGCCACACAGGCGTTGGTTCCCAAGCAAGCACACCCAGCCCCAGACACTACACTGGGAGCCACTGCCTTACAGGGATTGGGACCCACTCCCAATCACCTTAGTCTCCAGTCCGTCCACTTAACAAAGAAGTGGATTGTGCCCAGCCTCCCACATCCACACCCTCTAAAGACCACACAGCTTTAGGTAAAACAACTACTAGTTTATTGATCAGAGTTTGATTTCAAGTGAGAATATGGCCAATCAAGGCAGCAACATGTTACAAATGAGTCAGGAGTGACCACTATCAAATAAAAGGTATAAACCGCATACTACCCTAACATCTTCACCTAAACTAACCTCAGAGTCCAAGATTATGCACATGGTGTTTGGCTGTCTGATGTCTTGCAGCCATTCTCTGCCTGTTCTTAGGCAGGGCCCCGATCTTGCTTGAGGTTGGTTGCAGGATGGTGTCTTCTCAGGCTGAAAGCCTGCAGCTTCTCCCCTTTCACAGTCTCTGTCTTTGTTTTTACAAACTGCTCACAGCCCCTCCCCTCACTATCCTGTTGTGAGATTCTCTTCACTTCTACCTGAGCAGGGGAGGGCATTAGCATTCCCTTTGATGTGTAAATCTTCAGCCATTGTGCTAGAGACAGTCCTGAGTCTGAACCCTGTAACATGCTTCACATCTATACATACATGTTGCAGCAGGGAACATGGCACCCTGGTAATCACGTGGCCCATGTTCTGAGCATTCACAGAGGAACCTGGTATAGCGTAATTGTCATCAAATAACACAATTACACTGCAAAACTGAACAGAAAGATTATACAGGTCACGCCCAAGGGCTGCACAGATGTGCATCCCGTCACACTTGACCATGCCAGTTTTATGCTACATGAATTCCATGACACTAGGGGAAATCACCTGTTGTTGACCCCTTAGGGCAGCTTTTTAGCGGCTTTAATGTATCCTGAGCAGCATAAAGCAAGGGAAGGGAGAGCAAACAACAAGGATCTGGCTCTTAGCATAAACATAGACTTTCATTCTCCCTTACCAGCAAAAGGGGTGTGTCCAAAGAAAAAGAAAATCGTTGAAAATATATGGGGTCAAATTCTGCCTTTAGTTACACCCAGGCAGTCCTATATGTGGATACTTAAACTGGTGCACACGTGCTTGCTTCACCCACCTGAGCATCAGTTTGAGAGGCTGGCATGTTCTTGTCACTTACTTTGGTATTAATCAAAAAAAGAGTCCCCTAAAATCAATGAGGTTACACCAATGTAAAAGTGGTTTTACGGAATGGTGACTCAGATCCTGAGCACCTACACATGCAAGTTTGATGACCTCTTAAGCATCCTGCATTAGGCCCCAAATGAGTATATTCTGACAGGGCAGTGACAGGGGATCATATATACTGTAATATGAGATGCTATCAGTTGTAGGTGAAAATTCTCAGATGTATAGAAAGTAACAAGGGGGAGGTAGTGTGATGGGGACTCCACCTCACAAATTTTGCTATTCAGATTAAACTACTGTTCCCCCTTTTTGACCCAACCAGTACTGCAGGGTCCAGGAGAAATCACTGATAATAGGGTGTTTCTGTGATGCAATTCTGTTTATTTACAAAGAATGAACATAAAGTCCTGTTTCCCTGAACACAACAGGAGACAGTTTCATTGGTCTCAGTTCCAAGCCAGCACATAGCCCAGAAGCACTGTCCAGGCTACATTCCCAGTGCTGATTTTGGCTGTTCCTTTGGCCTTCTGCTGCTTGTGTCTCAGCTTCCATGGTGATTTTCCTTCTCTCCTGCTTTTAGCATAGAAACATACATCTCCACTAAAACAATATCCAGTGAAACCAGTCACCTATGTTGCTCTGATTCTGACCTCTCTCGCATGTGCTGTTGTTCTGGGTGATGATCTCAGTATTTCAGCATCCAGATTCTCTAGAGTTCAATAGCTTCTTACAACTCTCTCAAATGAAGGTCTGCAATTAGGCCCACTTTCTTCTTCAGTGAGCTATCACCCCGCCCATAGCAGTAGCAAGACAAAGAAGCCCAACTAACCAGAAAAATAACACTAGTATGCTAAATTAGTCTTGTAAACACATCATTTATCAACCTGATTAAGAGAAGGGATATCTAGCACATGAAAATG
Organism: Pelusios castaneus; assembly: GCA_007922175.1. Taxonomy (NCBI): domain Eukaryota; kingdom Metazoa; phylum Chordata; order Testudines; family Pelomedusidae; genus Pelusios; species Pelusios castaneus. The sequence continues at coordinate 5,146,909 of ML685951.1, read as the reverse complement.
CAGTGTATGATTTCCTATTGATTATTCTGAAAAGTTAAATTTAAAAAAAAAATTGGTTTCCACGGGAAATTTAAATCCAGTGGTGCTACTAATACTTTTTTCTCTTAGAGCCTGATCCTGAATTCCCTGGGTATCCTAAGTCAAATCCAATGATGGCAGAAGTTATTTCTATACAAGGAAGGCAGGACTGGGCTCTTCTATAGTTATTAAATTATTTTGGTTTTTTTCATAGCACAGAACATCAGAAGTTTTTGATTGATTTGCAAGAGATTTTTCTTTTAAAAGACCCTTATAGAAATAGAGATGGGAAAGGCCTAAAAAAAAGCAGTAAATCACATGCAGCCTCCTGCTAATGCAGAATAAAAATGGCATGTGGGAAAACTGAGATGGTATCAAGAATGGACCTATCTCTTCTGAGGAAAGCATGATTTGTATGTAGCACCATAGACCACTTATCTCTCCTGACATCTCATTTATACTGCTGCTACACAGAAAAGTTGCAAAAAATGCGCCCAGTCTTTCTCCCATTAAAGTCAAGGAGAATTTTGCCACTACTTTGAATGGTGTAGGATTGAGCCCTAAAGACTAAAAGCTCAGTGAGTCTTTCCATTGACTTCAGTGGGTTACACATCAAGTCCTTAGTTCACACAATATCTGCCTAACAATGTACATTTTTACTGTTACTGAAGAAATAATACTCTTCTATTCTTTTCTCTTTCCAGAGCAAGATGGGGTATTTAGCTTTGCTGCTATGCACAATTCACGCATTAGTATTTGCCTGGAATAAATGGGTCGACATAAACCAATTTGTATGGTACACTCCCCCTACATTTATGATAGCCATTTTTCTTCCTATTATAGTCCTGCTTTGTAAAAGCATCCTGCTTCTCCCATGCCTTAGGAAAAAGATCCAGAAGATCAGATGTGGTTGGGATGCTAACACAGAGACAAATAAAACACAGATGACTTCCAGACTATAGACTGAATATAAGTGTTTATCCTGTTTCCATGTATAGATTTACTGAATTTATGAAATGTCACATGCTGACTTTGTTTGCATGGATTGGTTAGATGCATTTTGTATTTTTCATTTCCACTTTTGTTTGGAGTCGAAACATCTGTGCTGTCCTCTGTCCTGATTTGGGCTGAGAGAGGACCTTTGCTGAGACAGTGGATTGAGTTGGAGTCCTCGAGCATTCACTAATTTCTTTATTCTGAGTCTTACACCTTCTAAAATCCAATTTCTCATTCTCATAAAAAATACTATAATCAGCCATAGACAAAGGCAATCATAAGTCATTGCCTGACATATTAACTATGGAAGATCAATAAGCTAACAATTTAAAAGAACCAGATCTGAATCTTATATTGTGGAGGTTGCTTCCCAGTACTCGCTTGTGTAAGGTAAGACGTTTCACATTTTTTCCCTTTTCTTTTTTTTCCCCCTTTTTATTTTATTTTCCATGTACTTCTCTATTTTTGAGGCTAGACCTTTTCCGTGCTTTTGGTTGGAGCAAGAAGACACTGTACACATATGCTTCACTTAACGCACATAAGTTGTCACAATGACTTCAGTGGGGAGTAAATACATGAGTAAAGTTACACTTGTGCATAAGTGTTGCAGTATCAACTTTTATACCACAGGGTGATTGTATTTTTCAGCTAAGCCCTTTAACACATTTCTGAATTATGGCCAAATAGGGTGGACTGGGGGAGAAATGTCATAGAATAAACAGCCCTTTGAAACTTAGCATTGACAGTCCTTACTGAGAACTTTGCTTAGATTGCGTGAAAATTACTTTTTTAAATATGAAATCATTTCTGAATACACTTACTCTGCTTCTCCTGAGATTTTAGCCAAAGTTAATGAAGGCTCACTTTCTCTGTGATTTCTGTAGTTGATTGAATGATACTAGTTGAATAATTCACTTGACTGTCAGGATATTTTTCAAATAAATTATGCAGTGACTACATTTTTTTTATTATTCACTTAGCATTAGCACTATTCCTGCTACTCTCCAGCCTGGACTGACTAGGGAGCTCGGCACAGGGACTGGTGATGCCAGACTGCTACAGGGACCATTGAAATGAGTTGTAATTATTTCACAGGACCACAGACAACAGACACAGACCCATGACAAAACAATCCCAAAAAACCTCTCAAAAAATCAGAAAAAGGAGAAAATTGAGGATTTGTAAAAAGCAATTATATATGGATCTAGTACACCTTAGAACAAATCAGTCGACTATACATTAATAATGGATTTAGCGCACACAGCAAAAATGATGGACTAATTAACATTGCTGTAGGGACAGTATTTTTTGCATTTTGTGGTTTTTTTTAATTGTAATTTACAGCTTTAGTACAAAACCTAGTGGAGCAGCTGCCTCCATATGCCATAGAATAAAGAGAAGGTGGATAACGTTGTAGCCATCATTGATCTGTTCTTGTAGAGTGTAATACGCAACCATATTTTAATAAGTTCTGTGTTACTAAAGCCAGTAGCTTAGCAGAATCACAGTGCCAAGCTGTCAGTTTGTATAAATATCAGAACTGTAGTGCCAGACATTTATGGACATTGTCTAAGGAATTTAAACAGTGAGCCAGTGCGCAGCATGAGTCCAAGAACATGGCAGACTTTTATTACTCTAGGAACATTAACACTTGGAATGTCAACACTAAGAGCAATACAGTGAATGAGAAGGTGTTATCATGGACATAGCTTAGGAGTTACCAAAGGCTCCTGGGATTCATTTAATTAGAACATGATCTGTACTCTCTGGTAATGTACAGTAAAATAGTTCACTAACGGTGCTACAGAACTATGAGAACCAGTTTGCGAGGTGAGTTAACAGGTAGCAGAATCCTTTAAGAGCTCACCTCCTTCCTTTACCCAACAAACCAACTCTTATTTTTAATATTAAAAATATAACAGCTGTTAATATCCTCTCCTATTATGGTGTGGAAGAGAGACACAAACTAATCACCTTTATAGATCGTTCAAGCTGTAACTGTAAAACCTGCCCAAATTGAACATCTAAAGCCAAGTTCAGTCTTAGCATACGTATAAATAGCAGTCTCGATAGTGGGACACAGGTTAGGTGAGTGGTGTGCTCTAAAGTCTGACCCCCACGCTATATATCTGACTCGGCTCTGCTATTTGTAGGAGTGTAGCATCCTGCTTGCTGCCATTGTCTTTTCTCACCACAGGGAATGGCTGAGGCAGCAGGTAAGGGAATTAGTGGCATCTTTCCTTGTGTGTAAGGGCCTGCTGTAAGCGTAGCCATTGGCTTAGTAGCCCAGTGCAAGCCTCCCAGTGCGCCATACAACAGAAGGTAGCATTTAATCTTGAATGAGTACAAGGCATACTATGTTCTTTGCAGGGCAGACTTATTTAAAAATTCTTGAATTAGAGCACTTTGCTCACTTCCCAGTTGCATTGCATTCTGGATTAATTCCTTCACAGCTGGCAGTGGAATCAAAACCTTTGACATAAGAGTTGAAATAAACAGCTCTGAGGGTAACCAGGCATTGCGACACACAGCTTGAAGCAGAACCTGACCTGTGATTGTTTAAAGCTACTAAAAGGCAATGGATTAAACACATGCTTTAAAAGTCTTTTCAAGCAGTCAGTGTGATACCTGTAAAAATGAAGAGCAGTCTAATGTAATTGTACGCCAGTAGTGAACAGAATTGCTCAAGGGACCAGTAATGGACTTTGAAGCTTTTCACTTGGGTTACCTTAATGGTTAGCTTTATCGGTGCAAATTGGGGGTTTTCTTGTCAGTTTCCTTTGAACTGGTACAACTACATCAGTGACTGACTACAAAGTGAATTGTCAATATAAACAAAAGTTGCATTTCCAATAGTGCCTATGTGAATCAGGATCCTAACTCCCATTTTTCAAAATTGACTTAGGGCTAGAGGCACACAGAGATTTAGGTGTTCCTATTCAGAGTTGCCACACTTAACTTTTAGGTACCTAGAAAATCACTAGGATTCAGAAAGCCCAAGCTGAGCATTCAGGCTTCCTAGACAATGAACGGAGGAAAATTGGAGCCTAAGAATGTGATGCACAAAAGCCAGCATGCTTGATGACTTCCTGCATAAGATAGCCAATGAGAGGGGTGTGTTGTAAAGCCCACCCTTCTCACCAAGTTCAGTGCCTCTCTCTGCATGGACTTCTCAACTCTGTACCCTCTTCTGGAATGAAACACATCAAGTATTTCTTGCAAGCAACAGTAGCTCCTCTTTCTCCACTTTTTAGCCCAGAGGTGAGGGTACTCATCTGGGATGTGAGAGGCCCTAAGTCCAGTTCCCCTTTTCTCTGAGGGAGAGAGAGGATTTGAATAGGGATCTGCTACCACTTCAATTAGTGCCCTATTCACTGAGCAATGGGCTCTTCTAAGGTGGAACACCAACAGTCTCTCCTGTTGAAGCTGTTCCAGTGTGGATAACTAGTTAAAGAGCCATTGGCATGGGGGAAACTGCATTTGGGTTCTTCCTCACCCTGGGTGAGTGCTGTAAACACCAGGCTACAGAATCATTCTTGTGCATGTTTGCACACTCACTCTCTTTGGCCCAATGACTCTTTAGATAGCTACAGTGGAACAGCTTCACCAAGAGAAATTGAGGAAACCCCACCACACATTATCATATCACCCTGTGGTTAAGGCCCTCACCTAAGAAGTAATGGATCTCTGTTCCAATCCCTTCTTCTTATTAAGCATGGAGTGGGCTTGAAGTGAGCATCTCCCACTGCCCAGGTGAGGACCATCACCTCTAGACTAATAGATTCAAGGGAGGTCTTCCCTGCCCCAGCTGTTTTGTGTGGAATTAGGTATGCTCTGAGCTTACCTACAAAATCAGGTCCCACAGGCAGGTAAGATGAAGGAATGCATATCTTTCTCTGGTTCATGAATTGCACTGGGGCAGCATACTGACACCCAGAGTGAACTTGCAGTACACGTGCTGAGAGGCAAACAGATAGGCATGTAGAAAAGTTTACTGCAAAATCTTAGGCTATGTCCACACTGGCAAGTTAGTTCAAATTAAGGAGCCTTAATTCAAACTAACTAAAGCCATGGCTACACTAGGCTTTAGTTAGTTCAAATTAAGGGCTTCCTTAATTTGAACTAATAAGTTTGAATAGGGCTTCAGAAGTAAGGGGTTAATTTGAACTAACTAGTTTGAATTAACCAATGTGGCCATGTTAATTTGAACTAATTTCTTAGTTTGAATTAACCAGCCATTGAAATGCATGGAGATCGCTAATTCAAACTAATTTAGTTCAAAGTAACTTTCCAGTGTGGCCATGCTAGTTCAAATTCAGCTAATTCAAACTAACTAAAATTAGTTTGAATTAGTTAGTTCAAACTAACTAATTCAAACTAATTTTAGCAAGTGTAGACATAGCATTAGGTATTGAATAAACTTAGACACCTACAGGGAATTGTAGAAGTTGAGACAGGTTTTGTGAATACCAGTGGTGCCTTCCTCTGGGATTTAGGTTCTTTACTCCTGTGAATCCAGCCCATAGGGATCTAATCCCTTTGGCTCTCAAGAAGATCTTGGTTCTTAAGGGCTGGATATTGAAAGGTATTTTGGTGCCTAAAAATACAGATAGACACAGTGATATTTTCTTAAGTGCCTAGGCACCTAACTCCAATTTATTTCTTCATTATGTATGAAGAATATCCTCCCCAAAATTACACCACTTACTCCCAGGGGACAGAATTAATCTTCTGAGTCTTTACAAATAAGTGCATTAATTTGTTTCTCTTAAAATTAATTTTAAAATGGGTCTCAAGAAATTTAGCACCTTGTGTGAGACCATTTTAATATCTGCAATGATCCCAATACTGGAACAATGAAGACCCTTCAAACTTGATTTCAGTGAGAGTTAGGTGCTGCAACCCTTTGGAAAATCCCACTAGACACCTGTCTATTCTTTAGATGCCTAAATACCTTTAAATCTGTACCTAAGTGTCTAAGCCACTTTTGAAAATGGGACCTAGACAAGCAGTGTAGGTGGTTTGGACATTTTTTTCCAAGTCCTAAAAGTCATTCCTGAAGGGTCTTTGGTGATCCATAGGAAATTATCTTAGTGCAGTTTTTGATTCACAGTCCATGTTACAAAGAGCACCGTAACAATTGGCAGACACCACTCTTCGTAGAGAGGCCAAGGACTGATGTCCTGAAAACTAAATTATCCATACTCTCCATGCCATCAATAGTGGTCTCTCCAGTTCAGGTGTAACGCATATTAGTTGAGCAATGCAAGGAAGTGCTGCCCATACTATACCTATTCTGCAGATAAACAGAGTAAAGGAGAATTTGGTCTGCAGAATATTAGACAGGGACATATCACAAATATTAGTCAATTCAACTGTTGAAGCAAATCCTTGCACATGTGCATCTTTAATTATCTAGCTGGAATTTGTGCAGCACTTCTGAGTTTATATTCATTCTCTTTAAACCAGTGGGGGATTATCTATATATAACAACAATTGGTATATCTTATTTTTAATCTATCTGTAAATTGTAGCTTTATAGAGGATGAGACAAAATATAAAAATGATTACAAGGACTTTGAATCTGACTTTTCAGCCTGTATCCAGATGCATTGTCAGTATTAAGTAAGCCACTGGTAAGACCCATATTAAGTACATAAAGAAAATGAAGTTGTAGTGACAGTTTGTGTCTGCAATATATTACCTCAAGGTATATTTGTTATTCATATAGAGCCACATCTTCAGCTGGCACTAATCAGAAAAGAGCCACTGACTTTAATTTCTGTGAAATTAGTTGGGATCCTAGTTTAGGTTACAAGTATAAATCCATTTGATGGTCTCAGCCTATTGTAAAGGCAGATACTTATCCACTCATATCCCCACCACATACACTAGGACATTTGAGCACATCCAAGCGTTTCCTCTCTCTAATTGCCCAAAGATAATAGCAGAAATTGAACTGGTAGCTGAAATTTGCATGGCAACTCTGAAAGCTATTTATAACTATGGTCAGGTGCAATCCTTACATCAATAAGCAACAAATTCCAAGATTATTTTCTGTTTATTATTTGTTTTGTAAGATCCAGATTTTCTCCATAACAGGAGTCCTTAATTCTAATGAGAGGAAGGATGCTCCAGTGGTTAGGACATTAGGGTAGAACTCAAGATACTTCGGTTCAACTCCTTGTTCTCCCTGAACTTCCTGGAAGACTTTGACAACATAACTCATTTTCTGTGGCTGGGATTCACAAAGCAATTTAGGAGCCTAATTCCCATTGAACTGTAAGAGTCAATTTCCCCTTTGTGATATGTGACAAATAGCACTACACTACCTCACGGGGTGAAATTAAGATAAATATATCAGTGCTTGAGAAATGCTAGCATAGAACAGTAATGGGAGTCATCTGAGTACCTCAGATAGATATAGCTGAAAACAATAGAGTATGTGATTTACTAACATCCTTTTTTTCCCCTGTTAGTATGATATACAATTCAATCCTTGCATTTATAATTAAAATCTGAATGCCAGTTTGGGTCCCTTGCATATATTTTATTTTTTACATGGTTATTTCAAAATATAATGCATTAACATACCTCATTATACCTATGTCTCTGATTATGGGACTGATTTTTAAAAGCAAGGTGAGGTTTTGCAATGGTAACATAAAGGCTAAAAAATTGGGGCAACAGTTTATATCCTTATGACATCTTACTACCTAATTTGCAGATATCAGCTGGACCTGCAATTAGTTGTATCACCAGAATTTCACAAACAACACCTGAGGGTTATTTGAGCCCCCCTTTAAAAATCAGAACTAAAATGTATTGATTAGTTTCCCTCTAGCCAAGTTTGTTTACCTCCACCGTATCAGAATTTTACACACATTTCTTCAGCGCTCTTGTTTTCTTCAGTTACGGCTTGATCCCACTTCTAATGAAATCAATGATCACTTTTCCACTGACTTCAAAGGAATAAGATAAAATCCTTCACTTCTACAGCTGCCCCTCCATAGCAAACACTTCCAAGTCTTTTATTTTTGGGTTAATGAGTGCTTTTTAAATCCAAAGTTGGAGTTGCTCCTTTAAACCATTTCAATAGTAGGTGTGATATGATTTTGTTATATTGCTTTATTATCCAGCATCTTTAGTTGTCTGTAAATCATCAGTTAAGAAATCCATAGAACAAACTATTAGCAAAACAGATAAAAACGGCTGACCTCAACATAAATGTGGGAATGACTGGCTTGGAAAAAATTCTTAAAATGGTTTGTGTAGCTGATGACCTCATCTGTTATTTTCTCTTCTATTTTCTCACATCTTTAGATTTTCCACCACAGTCCTTATCTTTGTTGCATCTACTCCTGTTTATCCTTTTCTCTTATAGTTTAACAACCCTATTTTTTCTACTCTTCCCAACCCCATTACCCACTTAAGAGGATTCAGTCTCCTTTTCATCTCTTCCATCTCTTCTTTCTGCCCATACCCTATTTATTTATTCGGTTTCATTAACTTTAACCAAATCTTACTTCTGCAGTTCCTTCTGATTCTTTCTTCATATCCTTTTTTCCCCATACTCCAGGTTTTACATTTATATATTGTATTTACTACTGACATTAAAGGTCCCCATCTGCTAAGTCAGCCATTCATCAAGCAGTTGGTTTGTTTAGTTAGTGAGAGAAGGTCCTGTGTCAGGTCATGCTGACTCAGTAAAGCCAGGGATTAGCTGATTCAACCCAGAAGCAGCAGCAACTCCAGTAAGAAAAATTAAAATAACATATGGATCAAGCTCTTCCTTAGCAATTATTCTCTTTTTAGTAAGCAGTGCATTTCTATTGCAGTTTTCTGGTCTTATTGAAGTCAATGACAAAACTCAGATTGGTTTTAATTGGGCTAGGATTTCCACTCTCTGTCTCCATTTAATTCATCTGTAAAATGTTCATTTTAATTCTTGCATGGGTGCTTTGGGGCTGATAAATATGTGTCAAATTCTTTAGGATCCTCACATGAAAGTTCTTCTTTACAATTAGTACACCATTGTGTCAATTTTCCAAAAATGAGATACTATAAGTGCTTTCAATGCACCTGGTACATTTTTCTGCATATACTGTCTTCAAGTAAGGAGTTAAGGAACCCCACTGCCAGCCCCTGGGATCTAAAGCTCAAAGTTATAGATCCTTTCTTGGACATATGCAAACCAAATGAGATCACTGGTATTACATCACTGTTACTGAGAAGAGAATTTGTCCTTACATTTCCTTTTTTGATCTCAATATGAGAAAAGTAAAAAAGAAAAATTGGTGCTTGAAGACTGTTTTGTTACACTGCAAGGGCCAGAACTCACAGCCCTAGGTTGTGTGTGAGTTGTCACATTGGCTTCATCACTGGGATTATTCATTGGAATAAGAATTTTGTATATGAATGTGTAGTACAGAAACTAGCCCTAATATTCTGAATTTTGGAAAACAATAAAAACTCAGATGGTGCTGGAATTTGAAGAAGGGTCAAATGGTAAACACTGATGTGTAAATGCAGGTACTTATTTTTAATATAAATTTTGGAGTACATTTGAGGAATGGTGAAATCTTTTCATAGTCCACTTACAGGTTTTATCAGCAGAAATGTTTTGTGACTCAGGAAATTTGCTCACACCAACAATTTCCTCAAATGTATCATGGAGAATTTACTTCTGAAGCTTGGGAGTAATTAGTGATTGTTTTCCAAGGTAACTGGCTTTATATACTCCTGAATATTTTTCATGCTTCACAAGCCTCTAAACATAAGCTGATTTCTCTTAAAATAGTTTGTTCTTATATGGAGCAGATGTGGCTCTTTTGTTCCCTGGTAACTTGTATAGAATGTTGTTTTAAATAGAGGAAAATGTATTATTTGAACAGAATGATACTGAACCATTTTAAAGCTTCCCTCCCCATGAAATGAAGAACAAAAAAATCACATAAGGCATAGAAAGTAAATTATATTCAGAATGCAATTAGTAAGAACCTCAGTTTTACTCTCATTCCAATATAGCTTTTTTATTGACTTTCTTTGGTCTTCCCTCTACAGTCCTTGTCCAGGCAAAATTCAGTGAGTATGTCAATGAGATTTTTATCTAGCTATGGGGAGACTGAAGGATCAAGCTCTTTCTTAGCAATTATTCTTTTTTATAGTAAGCATTGCATTTCTACTTTTCCTTAATGGATTTGTCTCTCCTTGGATAGTTTTCCAAATGCTTTAGATGAGCAATGATCTAGTGTGTGACTTATAAAATGCTTCTGCCTGGGCTTTCTATGACTAAATTTCTCAATTCCATCTTCTCTGTTCTAGTGGGTCTTTACATCCATGTATAGTTCTACTGAAGTCAACAGCCCCGCACATGAGCACAAGTGTCCAGCTATGCAGAACAACTTGCAGGATCATGGCCTAGCTACTAATTAAATCCTCAGGTTTCTGCTATTTTGCAGGAGCTTAGCTTTCTGCACATGATTAGCCTCACTGACTCAGTGCATATGTGCAAACGGTTAAGCACCTGCCTAAGTATTTGTAGAACTGGGGCCAAAATTGATATCCCATTTTGGATGGTTTGTTCCCCGCCTGTATCTTTTCCTCTTATGGTTACCACTGCGCTTTGACACAGAGGGTTTGGATGAACTGGTTTTCTTGTTCTAGGGTTGTTTCACTTAGCTGATGTGCCAGGGCTGTGCTAGATTAAATAAAATGTTAAAAATAGAGTAGCTGAGGCCTATCTTAGGAGAGGGGGTACTGTATGAGTTATGGATGTTTGACATTTTAAATTATATTTCCACATTTCCATGTCCATGCTGTTCTGGATGTCCTCTTGTTGATCCCTCAAGCTGTTCTTATCAGTTGAAGACTGATTATTGTCAGCTCAAATTAGTTGCAAGACAGCCAAGTTCCCTCTATTGCTTCCCAAAGACACAAGTAAAATGAGGAAATCTGCAGAAGGATCCACTTGCCAAACACACTACTTGTGATCTGCAGTTTTTTGAAGGAAAATTGACTTTGGACAAATTCAGGCTTAGCATTAGCAGCAAGAGAACGAGACTCTTGCCCAGTGACATAGATCCTGGGCTGCAAGAATGCTGCTGAGCCCTCATCTGCTTCCTCTATCGACTCTAGTGTTAAAGCACTTAGTCAAATCTTCTTTACAACTTCTTAAATCGCACAGTGGAACAAGAGTGCCCATACTCCACCAGGAACCCTGCACCTCTGTTCTTTGTTTAAAACTTAGCTAAATTAACATTTTTCTCTGGGTATGAGAGGGAAAGGGATTTTTTTTAGTCAGACGGTTTAACACTCTAGCCTAGATCCACAAAGGACCTAGGCACTGTTATGTTGAGCAGCATGACACCTAACTTTTAAACACTTAGAAAATCACAGGAACAACACAGCAATCCACAAAGCCTGAGTTAGGCACGTATGAGACTTTTGTGGATTGCAGAATTTAGGTGGCTACATCTGGGGTTTAGACAGCTAAATACCTGCATGGATCTGGGCATCTCTGTCTTTTGGTTGGTTAGTTGGTTGGTTAACTCCTACTTAACTTCAATGACTACTGAACATTTTGAAGAAAGGATGTCTTTATTGAAAAACCTTCAGTTAAGTTATGAGAACATAACTAGTAGATTGGGGGAAGCAGTAGAGATGGTATATTTTTTATTTTAGTAAAATTATTGACACCATAGCCCATGATATTCTTGTAATTAAAGTAGGGAAATGTGGTCAAAATGAAATTACTATAAGGTGGATGCACAACTCATTGAAAGACCATGCTCCAAATGTAATTAACAATGGTTTGTTGTCAAATTGAGGTGATGAATTTAGTGAGTTCCTGAAGGGATTTGTCCTGGATCTGGCATTATGCAATATTTTCATTAATGACTTGGATAAAAGAGTGGAGAGCAGGCTCATAAAATTTGCCAAATGCACTTAAATGCACAGCTACAAAATAGGAAATAACTGGCTATACAGTATTGCTGAAAAGGATCTGGAGATTATAGTAGATCAAAAATTGAATACAAGTAATCAATGTGATGTAGTTGGCCCAAAAAAGGCTAATTTATTCTGATGTGTCAGTTTCAGAATGGAGAGAGGTATATAGTGGTGTCTCCCAGGGATCTGTACAGCAGCCAGTACTGTTCAACATATTCATAAATGATCTGGAAAAAGGTATCAACTGTGAAGTAGCAAAAATTTGCTGATACAAAACTACTCAAGATGGTTAAGAAGAGGACTTAGCTTTGTAACTCTTCACAAAGAAGACTAAGAAGAATTACAAAGGGATCTCATAAAACTGGGTTCTGGGAAAGAAAATGGCCAATGAAATTCATTTCTGATAAATACAAAGTAATGCACATTGGAAAACATAATCCCAACTGTATATATAAAATGAGGGGGTCTAAATTAACTGTTACCAACCAAGAAAGACATCTTGTCATCTTTGTGGATAGTTCTTTGAAAAAATCCATTCAATGTGTGGTGGCAATTAGAAAAGCTAACAGAATGTTCAGAATCATTCGGAAAGGGACAGATAATAAGACAGAAAATAATACATTGCTTCCTTATAAACTCGCAGTATGTCCACATCTTGAATACTGTGTGCAGATCTAGTCAGCCCATCTCAAAAAAGATATATTGGAATTGGAAGAAGTACAGAAAAGGGCAACTAAAAGCATTCAGGATATGGAAAAGCTTCCAAATGAGGAGAGGTTAAAAAGACTGGGACTTTTTAGCTTGGAAAAGAGATGTCAAAGAGGGGATATGATTGAGGTCTATAAAATCATGTGGAGAAAGTAAGTAAAGAAGTGTTATTTAATCCTCATAACACAAGAACTAAGGGGTCAGCAAATGAAACTAATAGGAGGCAAGTTTAAAAACGAGTAAAAGAAATATTTCTCTACACAATGCACAGTCAGCCTGGGCAACTCCTTGCCAGAGGATGTTGTGAAGCGAAGACTATACTAGGGTTCAAAGGAGAACTAGAACTATAAAGAAGCAATAATGGGCACAAGTACAATTTAAAAATAATCATTTTACAGGCAATCCTAATTTACTTTTCCATGCAACCCTAAAGATGGTGTGCATCAGTTGGGCTTGAAGTTCCTGGTTTGAAGAAGCTTTAGCTCTCTACTAACAACTCAAAGCTGGCTGCTTTAAAAGCAGCACACACAAAACTATGATGTTTGGTTTGTTAGCCTGTTAGGAAGGGAATCTCTTTTGTGTTTATTTTCACTACGCTGTCCAGGAGTTTTGCTTTCTCCTGGCCAAAAGAAAGATCCAGAATTTTACTTTAACAACTGGGAGTTTCTTTGTATAAGTCCCCCTACCTTTCAAGGAAGAAATAAAACAGTTTGTCTGGACCAACTGAAAAAAACACCTTCCTGAAGGGGGGGGGGGGTTCCTGTTTTCTTTAAACGGACTGTTAAGTATTTTTTCCTTTAAACAAACATCATTTTAAAACTTCTGTCTAAGAGCTTGTCTATATTTAAAATGCTATATTTGCACAGCTGAAGCACTTGCCCCATGCAGCATTCACTGCAAGATCAAGAATTTCACTCTACTTCTCCTGTTTGATACAAAAGTAATTAACCCAGAATCATATAGTAAGGATCTGAATCCCAATCTCTTGAGCTACAAGATAGTGCCATAATCTGTGGGCCATCTTTCACCACCTTCTTCTCTTTGAGAGAGTCACATAGCAATGGGAGAGAGATTTTATTTAACAAAATATTATTAATAAAGTCTATTAGGAGCTGGAAATTTTAAATCAATAAGAATCAGCAAGGAGACCTAGGGTCAGTTGTAGAGCTTGAAATTACCTTTAACTAATTTTTTAAGATGATTAGATACTAAATTGATGGTGTCTCATTAGCAAATGACTGTGACTCATTTACAAGTCTATTTGAAAAATTATCCTAATTTAGCTAAATTTCAGAAAATATATTGTATTACACAAATGACTGGACCATAATCAGTTAATATTGTACAAGGAGAGTAAAAGGAATACATTAAAAACAGGCTAAAGCAAAGGGTACTTATACAGGTTAACAGTTCAAGTACTCAAGAGATAAAAGTTCAGTGGTTCAAGGATACTGAGGCCCACTCTTGTTTTCCTTGTTAATGAATGATCTCGTGAAGGTCACTTAAAACTTGTTTAATTGCCAACAGCCAGAAGATGAAATCAGGGGTACATATCAATATGAAAGAACAAAACAACTAAACTCACAACAGTGTTAGTGAACTTGCGTTCTATTTGCGTTTGACATATGCGATTAATTCTAGTTAACATGTAAAATAATCAAATGAGAAACAAAATGTAGATTAGAGTACAGTGAATGACTTCAATGGGGGTTTACATACAGAAGGGCATACAGGATCAGGGCCTGAATTGGAACATCATGCAGAGCACAGACCAAAATATGTGGGACTTAGAAAAGGCAAATTTAACTGGTGAATATTCATCAGCCAAAAAGCTGTTGCAAGAGAGACTGGTGCAAATTGAATTAGGAGAGCAATACTGATCTGTCTGCCTGGAAAAAAAGAATTACCCTCCTTGCTACAATATTTATCTAATGCATTATCCCCTAAAAGTTTGAAAACACTATGCTAAGTATCACATTTTCTTACTGTGTTAGTACACACATGAGGAGTATAAAAATGCATAGTACAGAAAACAATATCACAAGTGTTCACATGTAGTATCTTCCTATGAATATTGATATATTCTCACAGTCTAAGAGCTTTTGCTTCAAATAAATTAAGTTTCTAGCCTGTATGACTGTGACTAGCCTTCACCTTGTAAGCATGTGCAGAGCTATCAATTTGACGGGGGTGAATATCTCCCAATGAAAATTGTGCATATTTTAATGTAAGTACTTTAAACAGTTACGAGTGTCCCAGGAAGCACCAGCTGCAGTTTAAAAAAAAAAGGAAATTAAAATATGTAAAGCTACTTATTTTGTGTTTGCATATAAATAAGAATATATTTGTTAAATATTTTGAGCTGACATTTTAGACACTCTAGATCAGGGGTGTCAAACTCATTTGCTATAGCAAGCCAGATTTGACTTAAATATACTTCAAGTGGGCCGTACATACCATAAATCAAAATACTACAGCACTCTTGTGGCATCGCAGAATGCTGTGTATGCAAAACTGCATTCCGCGACACCTCTCTCTCTCTCTCTCTTGCTCTCTCTCTCAGGAAGAGAGTGTGATCCTGCCGAGTGCAGTCATTGCCAACTGCTGGGTATGCAAGACCTCTCTCTCTCTGTTAGAGAGAAAGTGCAGTCCTGCTGAATACAATCACAAGCTGGATGGAAGATGTTAGCCAGTTCAACTACAGCAGACATCATCTAGAGCAGGGATGTCAAACATGTGGCCTGCAAAGAAAACACAAAGCAAGTGTCTGAAAAGATTTTGAAACAGTTCCAAACCAAGGGAAGACTGTCCAGTGTTTAAACAGGCCACAGAAAGGATACATTTCTGGTCCTCACACCACGTGGAACAAGTCATGTAGTGCCTGACCAAAAACTCATCTTTCCACTTACTTCATAGAGCTCTAGATCAGGATATAAGGTCCTGGGAGCTGAGAGTGCAGCAGCTTGGAGGATCAGGTTCTGAGTTTGTCTGTGCCTCCATTCCCCATATGCAAAATGGTTAGAAACATCTCTTTGTATGGATTATGTGGAGCTGTATCATTTAATGTTTGGAAAAGTTTTGAGATTTTGTGATGAAAGGGTTTTTTTTGCTCTCATTGCAAATTCCATATCACGTTTGTTAGTATTCATTGGAACAAATGTTTGAAGTGATGGTATATGTAACTCAAATTTTCTAAATACAATTAAAGCCCTCATATTCATGAGCCTCTACAGTAACAAATCACTCTATACATCAAACAAGGAGTCCTTTGGCACTTTTTGACTAACAAATGTATTTATTTATATAGTCCTTAAGTGCTACAGGACTCGTTTGTTTTGCTGAACTAGACTAACATGGCTACCCCTTTGGTACTCTGTACATGTCATGCATGAAAACAGACACATTAAGAATTTCACTGAGCTAACATAAGTAACTTTATTTTTTTAAACAAACAAGGAGTCCTGTGGCACTTTTAAAGACTAACAAATTTATTTATTGCATGAGCTTTCGTGGGAGAAAATCCCACTTCATCAGATACTTTGGTGAAGTGATGGTGTCTTTTGTGCAGATATGTGGGCAAAGATGGCAACATGGTTTGTTGCAGGGATTTGTCTCTGCTTTAATGTTTCTGTTGTTCGATCTGTAGTTGCTGGTGAATATCTGCTTAAGGTTGGGGGACTGTCTGTCTGCCAAGGCTTGGGAGAGTGAGGAAGTGTCTTGTAGAATAGGCTGTAGATCCTTGCTGATGTGCTGTAGAAGTCTGACTTGGGGCTTTTAGGTGATGACCAGTGGCATTCTGTTGTTTTCTTTCCTGGGCTTCTCCTGTAGTAGTTGACTTTTTAAAAATCACTTACGTGTATATTAGCTGTTTTCTGTTGGATCCAGTTGTGCCCATTTGTTGTTTAATCCCTGCCTGCTTTCATAACATGCATGTTGAATGCATAAATGCTGTCCTCTGTTATAGTGATGTGATCATATTGCTCAGATTTAATGGACAGAATTTGGCTAGTAAATTAATATACATTAAAGGCAAAAATCTGCAATCACTACACAGGCAAACACCACATTGCCTTCACTGGGGAATTTACAAACTAGATTTTAGCTCTGAGGCATATATCTTCAAAGGTGTTAAGCACCTCTCCCACAGAAATAAATGGGATTTAGGCACCCAAATACATCTGAGGATTAATGTCTCTTAGAACAGCAGTTCCCAAACTGTGAGTTGTGACCCCAAATGGGTCGCTTCAGCAGATGGATTCTTGGCAACCCCATGAGCACTGTGCATTACAAAATGGCCTTCACTGCATAGCATGATCTCACATGCACTGTATGCATGAGGGTCACATCACACAAGAGGTTATTTTGCTCTACAAAATGGTATCCTGCATGCAGCATGTCCTCGCATGCACTATATGTGTCAGATTATGTAGTCCAGAAGATGCTGTTTTATTAAGGAAAATGACATCCTTCTTGCAGCATGACCTTGCATGTACTTGCACTTGAGGTCACACTGCAGGGAGGACTCCATTTTTAAACTGCAACTTCTTTGCTGCCTGGGTTAGTGGGAAACAACACATTTGAAAGTGGGGTCATGCAGGGAAAACGTTTGGAAAACCCTGCCTTAGAGTTTAGGTTTACCTTTTAAGACAGGTAAGTCAATCTGTGTGTTGACTTTATGTGGCCCTGGTCCAGGGCCAAATGAATGAGGGCACAACGTGACAGAAACAAATTAAACCCATGGGCCAAAATTCACTGTTTGCAGCTCATCCAATGAGTTTGAGACCAGTGGGGGGCTGCACTGAGTGCCCAGTAGAGAGCCTTTGAATGAATTGTTGCCTACTGGTCCTCTTATAACCTCCTGCTTTCTGAGGAGACCGCAGCTCCGTAAAGGAGGAGCTCCATTCTTTAACCAAATAACTAGAGGGGGCATCTATTAAAGACACATCAGGACACAAGCCTCTATCTCCAGGGCCGAGAGGCAGGGACATGCATAGCAGTGGGGGTCGAGTCACGTCTAGATTTTGGAGAGGAGACTGAACCGGAGTTGAAGGTGAGAAGGGCTCTCTAGGCCCGCGGTTTGGAGGAAGGGCTCAGCTAGCAGCCCCCAGGTGCTGGAGAGGTCAGGGGCAGGGTAGAGATGTAGCAGCAGCAGGAGGACGAGACGCGAGCCCCGCCCCGGGGAAGCGCCGCCCAACAGCTGCTGCTGCCCCCTAGGCCGGGCTGCACCCGCACGGCCCCATCGTATTCTCCGTGTCGCTCTGCAGCCGCGGCCCCTCCCGCGCGTGTGGCGGCGGCGGCGCGCGGCTAAGAGAGGAAGGAGCCGGGGCCGGGCCCGCCTGTGCAGAGCGCGCGGGCCGGGGGAGCTGGAGAAACGCCTCGCTCCAGGTGCTGAGGCCGGAGGGAACGGGCGCGGCGGCTGCTGGAGGCTCGTCCCTGGAGGTGAGCGGATCTGGCGGTGGGGGGGGCGAGGGGATGCATCTCTTGCACGTCTCCGCGTGGGGCCGAGAGCCCTGCCTTCCCAGCCCCACTGCGGCCCCATCCCGAGCATCCCCCTCCTCCCCATCGTCGGGCCGGGAGCATCCCGCGCTGAGCAGAGAAAGCCCCAGTATGGGGGCTCCGGCCCTCTGTGACTGCCGCTGCCAAGCGCTCCTCGCCTCAGCACAGTAGAGCAAGGCAGATTGCTGCCAGGCCCGATGGATCTTGTTGCCCCCTCCCCGACCCCCCAGCTAGGGGATGCATTCACTGATGATCAGCTCCCCCCCCCCCCCCCCCCCCCGGGGGGTGGGGGCAGTTGTTCCGCCCCCCCCCCCCCCCCCCCCTCCAGCTCGGGAGTTCAGTGAGGCAGCTCGGTTAGCACTGGATTGGAACCAAAGCATGCTAGAGTGGGCACTGGGCAGGCATTTGGAAAAAATGGCAAAGTCCCATGTGGAAGCCCCAAAGTCTCTTTTAGTGTCAGCGGGACTCCAGTGCCAAAGTGACTTTGGTGCAGGGGCGTGTGCAGAAATTTTAATTTAACCCCTTTGGGCAGGGGGTGTTCTGTGCCTTCCTCTCCCCACCTCCCAACCCTGGCTGAAGCTTACTCTTCCCGTGCCTTGCTTCTACCAGGAGTTTGCCGGCCTGGCAGGAGATTGCCACCCCACTCCTCTGCATCCCAGATGACTTCTCTACCCCAGTGATTACTGGGTGGAGAGGGGGACATGCTCCTGCTTGCCTCTTGTTGTGCACACCCATGCTTTCGCGGATGGGGAAATATCTCCCAAAAAGGTATTGAGCCAAATTCTACTCTGTCACACCAGTCAGTTCTTCACTAACTCATTATGGTACAAGCTAGAGGCCCCAATCAAGATCTCGACCCTTGCTAGGCACTATACAGATAAACAGTGAGGAGTAGTCTCTGCCCCCAAAGACTTTACAATCTAAATAGACAAAGCATGGGAGAGGGGGGCTGAGGGAAGTGACCAGCCAGGGATCCTATAGCAGACCAAAGACAGAAACCGGAATAAATCTAGGCTGCTCTGCACTTAGAAATGAGGTCAGTGTAGCTATGTTGTGATAAATCCACATCCCTGAGCATTGTAGCTGTGCCAACCCAACCCCACCCTCATAGACATAGCTAGGTCAGAGGTTTGCAACCTGCAGTTTTGGAGCCGCATGCGGCTCTTTGGATGCCCCCTTGGGACTCTGGCCCCATCACCACCACTAGGGGATCCTGCGGGCTGCCCGCTTCTGGCCCTGGCCCAGTTGTCCCCACCCATTGTGGCTCTTAAAACACTTGGTTATTGAAGAACTTTTGAGTTGCTGACCCCTAAGCTAGGTTGACAGAAGAATGTTTCCTTCCGTTGATGTAGCTACCACCACTTAGGGATAGGGAGGAACCTATGTGGCAACAGAAAAACCTCTTCTATTGGCATATGCCTTGTCTATACTACAAGTTTATACCAGCACAGCAACTGCCACATAGTTGTGCTGTTGCAGGCCCCATAGCACACATATAGGTTTCTTTGATCCCTGCCTAATTCCCCGCCCTCCTGACTAGTGGTTCTTAACCATGAATATGCATACCATTGGGATATGCCTAAGTCTTCTAGGGGATACATCAGCTACTCTTGATATTTGCCTAGTTTTACAAAGGCTACATAAAAAGCACTATCAAAGTCATTAGAAACTAACATTTAACATAAAATGAGAGTGTAAGCATTTTTCAGTAGTAGTGTGCTGGTACACTTGTATTTTTATGTCTTGATTTTGTAATCTAGTCATTTTAAAGTGAGGTGAAACTTGGGGTACGCAAGACAAACCAGACTCCTGAAAGGGATATAGTCATCTGGGAAGGTTGACGACCACTGCTCTAGACCACATTGCCTTTCAAATTACACCAGTGTAATGAAGAACAAACTTTGGCTCAGTTATCGGTATGCAGGTTGGGAAACAACTATAGATTCTTTAAGATGAAAGGTCTTAACTGTTAGAGAAGGCGTTCTAATAATAATTATTTTACTTAACATCAGGCTCATTGACTAGGAGATCTTCTCTTTCATTTTTTTCCCTTTCAGTTTCTGACATTCTAATTTTTCTGTTTCTGTTGTGCTGTATATTTTTTTCTTCTCTTTCCCCTTATTTCTGTCTTTCTTCCTTCTTCCTTCATATTCCTGGAAGTTACAAGAGGAAAATTAAAAAGAAACTTGAAAAGCATATTTAGGACTGAAAATTTTGCATCAACCACAGTAACAAGAAATACTCAAGATAACTATAAATGAAATAAGTTGCCAGAAAACAAATATTTTTCTCTTTTTCAGTTTGTGCATTTTGTCCATTTGGCAACACCCTGTATATAATCAGTTTCTCTTTTTCCCCTGTATAATCAGTCAGTGTCTCCCTTGCTGAACCAACATTTACCGACTTCAAGAGTGTAGAAGAAAAACAATGCATTTGATAATATTCTATTAACTATCGAACATCCTGTAGAACAAGGATTTGGAATTTACCATGCCAGATTTAGTATGTTACGTCTGGCATCTAGCCCCTTTCTAATAACAAAGACCATGTCCCAAAATAAGGCACCAAACAAATTAAAAACTAACCAACCAAAAATTATGTATTTAAGACATTTAGCTGGCTAGTTATGTGCGGTGTGGAGAGATTTCTTCCTTCCTAATCTCCCTAGGTGATTTATGACAGTGAAATATTATTTAGTGAAGCATGAGATATGTATTTGCTTTTCTCTTGAGTGACTGCACATTATGTGGATTTTTTTAAAATAAAAAGATCCATCTGGCTCTCTTCCCAATTCTGCCAGTGCCACTAAGAATAGAAAACCATTACTGTGTAGGGATGATTTTGAATGCTATTTAATTTGGTGGAATTCTCCTGCTTGGATAATAGCTATGGGAGCTCCCTAAAGCCATCAGAAACTCTTGATCCTATTGATAGCACTCAACAAAACAGCGCAAAGCTATGGATGAAATACTCCTGGTAAATTACTGCTGGATGATATAACCTTAATAAGTTTCTTAATACTTGCACTCAGCAACATGGCCTTAAGGATATGTCAGTCTGGTTTTTTTCTATGCTATCATTCAATCTGTAATTGTCCAAGCAGCTGGTGGTGGAATCTTGGAAGCCCACAATCTTGACATTTCATCTGTTGAGTACTTGATCTGTGACATATGCCTTAACCTTACACAATAATATCCCAGAACACTCCAAAAGCAGAGACATTCGGTTAAAAATTTCCGTGAAATGCTGCTTCTGTTTTAATATTGGGTTCTCATAAATGTACTGTTCCTTAGTTTGCAATACTGTTCAGCTACCAGTGGCCCCTCATCCCAAATGCTAGTTGCAGTCCAGTCACCTGTATCTCTTGATCCAGCATTTTTCAGTCCCATCCTAATTCCTTCATGTTCCCAATACTTTTCCTTATTATCTGGCCTTTTTCCACTTATTTTTATTTCCATTCCCCACTTACCAGAGGTCTCAGGACACTTAGCTGGGTTATCTTTTATCCCAGGGTGGTTCTGCTGCTGAAAAAGCATATGTGTACTTGAGTAGAATTATGATGGGCAAACTCTCTTATGGAAAAGCCATCACTGCATATCTTTCACACCTCCCAGTTAGGCCAGATGAGCATTTGCCTCTACTTGTGTCTGAATAGAGACTCTGAATGGCTAGCTCACTACAAAAGGTGTTTTTCTCTCTTTAAATGGGCCATAATGGGCACTTTCAATTGAATTGACGTTGTTAACTCACCCTTCATGTGTATATGTATCTAGCATACTGCAGTTTTCACTTCATGCATCTGAGGAAATGGGTTGTAACCCACAAAAACATATGCTTTAATAAATTTGTTAGTCTTTATAAGTGCCCTGGGACTCCTTATTTGTTTTACTTGTGCTATCTGCTCCTATAGCTGCAGTCAAAACGAAGGGAGCAGGAAAAGCAGAGATGTGTTCACACCAGTCAGTCTCAAAGAGGTTTGTGCCCCAGGTAGTCACCAGGACCTCTCAGCATAACAATAATCTTGGATTGTTCACTCAAGGTTTTCAATATTGTTGTTAAATTTAAAATTGACTGAGGAACATAGGGTTTGAAGGGGATGCACTAAGACAGAGGTGTCAAACTCATTCAGTGTTGGGGGCCACACTGGAAGTCAGGACCGTCCGGGGGCCGAGGTATGTCCAGGTAGACTTCCTGACCCCTTACCAGCACAGTACCACCTGGGGTCCCTGACCTCTTCCCCTGCTGCGCTTGGGGCAGCGTGGGCTCCTCTTCCCCTTCTCCAAACCCGCAGGTTCTCTGACACCTTCCCTTTCCCCTGCCCTGTGGGGTCCCCTTTGCTCCATGGGTTCCCCAACCTCTTCCCCTTTGCTGCACTGTCCGTTCCCTTCCCTGTTCCTGTGCCAGTTCCCTAACCCCTTCCCCAGCCCCCCCACCCCATGGAGCCGGCTCCCCAGCCCCCTCTCTCCCACTTACCTGGCTCAAAGGGGCTCAATCCAACCCCTGGACTCAGTTCTCTGGCCAGGCCATTCCCCGCCCTGGGCCACTGCCTGGATGTGCAGGGTGGCAGATTTTAAAAGGCCCTGACCAAGTATCAACAAAATTTTTGCCCTGCTAGGTACCCAGCCTCAAAGTAAGTCGCCCAGCTAGGGAACCCCCCATGCCCCACCCCGCTGAAAAAAACCACTGCTCACAGCCCCTGGAATCTGCAAGCTGCCAGTAAAGGTGCCTGCAGTTTTAACTTTTCGCCACCAGAGGGCGCACTATATTTCTATAGTGGAGGAGCGCCCTCTGCTGACAAAAAGTAAAATTGCAGGCACTTTACCGGTGCCTGACACTTCTGGCGTGGGAGAGCTGTGCAGGGCTCTGCGGGCCGGATAAGAGCCCTTGGCGGGCCGGATCTGGCCCACGGGCCTTAAGTTTGACACCCCTGCACTAAGATGAAGCAGTAGCAGATATTGCTTAGTAGCCTGGTGACAGGATAAGTTGCTTGAGTTGGTTCAAATTATATACCACTACAAAGGCAAGGGATTGTCTGTCTGAATGCTCCTTTTGTCATTAGTGGAGTTACCACATGTAGTAACCTCCTAGACTAACCCACAGCAATTCAGGCCATGTACACACTACAGGAATAATCGCGCAACAAGCCCGTTGCACTTTAAAAGTCATGTGGTTTTTGTAGCGCAGTACCGCGTCCACACTGAGCTGCTTGTGACGGAACAGAGCCCCCCACCTCCCCCCATCCCCGCAATTCGCAATTTCACAAGAAACTCAATTGAATTGTGGGAACCTATCCCACAGTTCTATCCATCCTGATTCTGCGCTAAGAATCCTGGGTAGAAGAAGGGTAGCACTGAGCAACATGGGTAAAGTCTTGGTTTCCCATGGTGCATTCTGTTCCCCTTGCGTCACGAGAGTTGCTATTAGCAGCTCGTGCCCATTTTCAACAGTACCGTGTTGCTTCCCGGAACTCCTTTTTGCAGCAACATGGATCCAGCTCTGATCTCAACTGTTGCCTTCAGCATAATGAATACATCTCGGCTGGTGGCACAGTATGCGTTCAGCTCTGAATCAGACCAGGATTTGGATGACCCTGGGCTGGTGACTGCCATGCAGAACAACAGCACCACGTTGCTGAGCTCCTTCACAGAGCATCTGCACACGGTGCACCGCCAATTCTGGTCATGAGAGACAAGCACCGAGTGGTGGGACCGCATCGTTTTGCAGGTGTGGGATGATGAGCAGTGGCTACAGAACTTTGGAATGCAGAAAGCCACTACTGGGTGCTGATTAAGGGGGGGTGGGGGTGGCGGTGGGCGTGTATTGTATTATGCTCGAGTGAGTGAATACTAAACATGCAACAACTAACAATTATTGTGTATCAATAAAAACACTGTGCACAGTTCAAGTGATTCAATTTTATTATTAGAAAACATTAAATAATTACAGTAAGCAGTGCCTGCACCAGGGGCTATAGATGCATGTAGGTGCATGGCTCAATGCCATAGCTTTGTGCAGGAGTGGATGTAACATTGTACCAGGAGGGTCCCTGGGCTTCAAAGAACTGCTTTGAGGGAGAATGGGGCAGTGGGGACAGAAAGTGTTGCTGTGGCTGCGGGGGGGGCGAGCTTGGAGCAGCTGGGTCTGCAGACCAACCATGGTCTTCAGCAGTTGGGTCTGCTCCTGCAGGATGCTTATGAGGACATCCTTCTGCCTCCTCAAATTGTTTTCCTTGCACTCCGGCCGGCACTTCTGCCTCCATAGTCTAGTCTCCCTTGCTGCTGCCTCGTTGGACTGCATCAGCTCTTGGAAGATATCCTCCTTGCTCCTGCGAGGCCTGCTCCTTATCTGTCTCAGCTGGTCAGCTGGCGTAGACCACCGACCTGTGAAGGTTGTTTCTAAGGAAAAATGAAACATCATAAGTAGTGCTATTGTTCTCACTTTGGTTAAGGAGCTGGTAATATGCTCTACCGCCACATTCCACAGTGCCCACGGGACAGGGCATTGCGGGGACTGAATGGGCTTTTGCAAAGGGAGGTTCAGATTGCCGAGACAAGACACACAGCTCCGCGAACTATTTGCAGTGCTTTGGGCGATTAGTTCACATACGGCATTGCCATGGAAGCCGATATCTCGCTGCTTAGAGTGCCCCTGCAAGCCAGAATGCATATCCTGCATGTCACTGGATATAAGTCAGGACCGTACGCAGCAGGCTTGTGTGCAGCCATGGTTCCCACTGCCGTGCTTTGCAACTGGTGAGGGAGAGTATCCCTCTATGGGGGAGGGAACACAGTTGCTCTCCCATCAAATTTAACTAGGAGGCTGTAGAAGTACATCGAGGAGACCTTCAGTGAGCTCAGCGGAGAGGATTTCTTGAGAATTACAGCATGCATTGATACACTGCTCGTGTAATGCGGGGTAGACCCCCCTCATCAAAAAAAAAAAAAAAAAGGATGAAACTCAAAACGCCCATCTCCCGCCCGCTCTTAATTTGCCAACAAAGCTTATCCAGCAAGCACAGAAGCCACTTCCAATGAAACTTACCAGAGCTCCCTTCTGCTGCATCCAAAGACAGCATGGAGAAGGAATCTGGCAGCACGTGTTGGATGGCGTGGAGAACAGCTCCTGGCTCCCTAGGTCGGCTGCAGCACTTTCAGCCTCCAGGTCATTGTCCACCTCCACTTCCTCGTCCACGAATTGCTCATCACCATCTGCTCTGGTATCCTTTTCATGGGGGGGGGGGGTGCTGATGTGTCCACAGGAGCTTTTGGGGTGGTTGTCGGATCCCCGCTCAGGATTGCTTTCAGCTCCTTGTAAAATCAGCATGTAACCAGCGCTGAACCGGTGCGCCGGTTTGCCTCTCTGGCTCTGTGGTACGTTATCCTCAACTCCTTCACCTTCGACCTGCACTGAAGAGTGTCTCTCTCATACCTCTTCTCTGCCATGGCCTGAGAAATCCGGCCCAAAATATCAAAATTTTGTCTGCTGCCACGTAACTGTGCCTGCACAGCAGACTCTCGCCAGATGCCTATGAGATCAAGCACCTCGGCTGTGGTCCACACTGGAGCACGTTTGCTGCGTTGAGCCGCCATTGCTCTTAGAGAACACAGCTGCATTCCATGCCGAACAAACAGGAAGAGTGAACAGTTCAAAAATTCCCAGGAATGGTGGGAGGGTGGGTATAGTCACGTCACAGCCACAGAGCGCAGGAAGAGGTGCAGAAGGGATGGAATTAGAATTCTGGGACATTTCCGGAGGCTTCATATTGCGCGGCAACCGTACACACACGAACTGTCGTGGAACAGCTGTTCCGCAGTAGCCGCTAGCACCCTTGTTTTGGTGGTTTACATGTTGCGTGGTAAGACGGCTGTTACCGTGCAACAACATGGATTTGTGTGTGGACGCTGTGCCTGTTATCGCGCGATAACGAGCGTTATTGCGCAAGAACTTTGTCGTGTGTACAAGGCCTCAGATGGGCCTCGGAATCATAAACTATGTAGGGGAAGTAGGAACAGTATTGGGAGAAAAGGATCTGTTTAAAGCGTAACTAATGTGGACCCTCTTGAAAGAGGGGACCCTAAACCTTTCAGTCAAGATAGTCTAGACCAGGGGTTCTCAACCTCTGGCCCGCGGGCCAAAAGTGGCCCCCGAGGCTTTTTAAAATGGCCCACGCAGGGCTGCCTGGCCGCTGGCTGGGAGCCGGGCCACAGCGGCCCAGTTCCAGCGCGCAGCTGGGAGCCCTGCTGTAGCCGCCCGCCTCCTCTCCAGTCCTGGGCAGGGCTGCGGGCCAGCGCAGCTGGGAGGCGTGTGGTGGAGGGGAGGGAGCAGGCTCACTTGGCACACCACAGCACGGCTTGGAGGCATGCTTGGGGGGGGGGCGTGGGCTGGAATGGCACAACTGGGAGGGGGAGGTGGGCTGGCGCAGCTGTGGGCTTGCTGGCTGCTGGGGGGTGCCTGCGGGGGGCCGGGCCCCCGGGCAGACCGGGTCCCGGCGGGGGGGGGGGGTGAACAGGAGCGTGGGCCTCACTGTTGCTGGGGCCCCAAAAAATGCCTGCCCACAAACTGGCCCTGTTCATGGGCATCCAGGCCCCGCCCCCCTTTTTTAAAAGAAAAAAAGCCTTTAAATTTTTTTCAATTTTTAAAAAAGTCTTTTTGGCTTGAGGGCCACAAATCTAATTTTTACAACCTTGAAGGGCCACTAGTCTATTTAATTTAAATTTTATTTAAATTTAATTAATTGATTTTAATTTATTTAAATTAATTTAATTCAAATGAATTTTAATTAAAATGTACATTTAATTAAACAGACTGGTGGCCCCTCAAGGTTCTAAAAATTATATTTGTGGCCCTCGAACCAAAAAGGTTGGGAACCACTGGTCTAGACCAGTGGTTCTAAAACTGTGAGTCGTGACCCCAAATGGGGTCTCAGCAATCCCTGGTATGCAGAAGATGCCATTTTGCTCAACGCGGCATGACCTTGCATGTATGGTGCATGTAAGGTCACACTGTGCAAAGAGCAAAATGGCAACCTCCAACTGTCTGGGGTCCCGGCAGGAAATATCTCATTAAAATGGAGTCGTGATGACAAAAAGTTTGGGAACCCCTGGTTTAGACTTTGTCCATGCTACTTTCCTAATGTGGTGAAAGAACTAATTAGTATGGGGAAGAATAGCGTAATGGAGCACAACCCTGAACTGACAGTGGTGTTCTTATATGGTGCCTTTTCAGAAGGAAAGGGACATAACTGTATCTGCATAGACCAAAGAAGGTCAGTGTAGCAATATGGAAGGAAAAGCATAGTCTTCCCACCATAGAAGGTACAATATCAGGATGAAATGTTAAAAGGTGCCCATTCTCTCTTGGGCATTCCAAAAAAAGTAACTGATACTGAATCACATCTTGAATTCCATCTTTACATGTATAATTAATTTCCAGCCTTCATCTCCCCACCAATCTATTCTCTGGTTGGAGATGAAGTACAAATAACTAATTCTTCAGCAAAAAGCCCATGTGTTAGTTCCACTGACCAAAAGGCTCTCCTTATGTAAGGCACTAGAGTCCAGCTCAACTGTTATTGGGTGCACTGATCAGAGTAACATAGTTAACTTTGTAGGAAAATATTTGCCTTTAGTGGCTCTGCTAAAAAGATATAAGTCTGAGAGATGTCAAATCTAAGAGGGCTCAGGCTTTCTTCTTTAACTATCAAAAAGCAGCCCAAGTTTCTCCATGTTTATACCTTCAAATCAGCCCTGGTAAAAACAAAATGAGGAAAAATATTGGTCAATGCCAATTTTTGTCAGCCTAAAACTCCATGCTTTAGAATTACCAAGTTATTCAGTGCAGTACCACTGCTATGAGGTTCATGTGGCATTTAAACGCTGCTTGGAACAAGCTGAAGATGTCTACGGTTTCTTGTACTGAATAACTTATTCGCACAGCAAAATGAGTTATTTATCAACAACAATTGGTTAATAACACACACAAAAAGTCTTGGTTGGTTAATACCTTAGATTGAGTACTAATTAAATCACAAAATGTAATATGTGCTGCAAAGAAGCACAGTAGACAAATTAAAGAGACGCAGCTCCCGAGCTTCAGTTTGAGTATCACTGCTCTTTGCAGTTCTTTCCCACCTTCAATGTAGAAGCTTAGGGATACTACTGTTTTCGTCATTCTACTAAAATTTCTTGATCACTGTTTGTAGAAAATGACTGTGTGGTGGTGGTGTGGTTTTTTGGTTTGGTTTGGTTTGGTTTGGTTTGGTTGGGGGTGGGAGGATGTGTTTTTGTCATTGTCATCTGACGCTCAGCATTTCTGAAAAATAATACCAAAATATGAGGAGAACCAGTGTAGCCCTGCTTCATCAGAATGTTTCTTCCATTTTGCAGTGCTCAGTGAAATGATAATACAGAGAACAGTAATGTTGAATCCTTTCGCCAGGCTTATCATTCAGGACAAGTTGAATATTATTAGTTAATTAGAGGTTTTTTCTTTTCTTTGTTAGGCTTGAAGGAAAGAAGTAATATAATATACCGTGCCTGGATTGCTGTACAACCAGACAGGTGGTAGGTGCATTTGAGTTACAACACTGTGCATTTGAACTATAAATGCTTGTCATGGACCCAAGACCAAGAATGCCTTTGCACATATTTTATCTGGATATAGCATTTTAGGACAATGGCTTCAGAAAGTAAAACTTGCCTAAACTGAGGTGTTGCATTTAGATTCATAAGGTAGATTTCATTTTTCTTTAGAAAGCCACGTGGAACATTCGTGATAAATCATGTTTCCTGCCCTTAAAGGGTTTACTTGAATTGTCAGCTCTTTAGCACAAAGGCCAGGGGTTAAAGTAAGGGGGGCCCCATTTGGGGACAACACCAGGGAGACCCAATGGGAGGTTCTTCCACTGGCACCCTGCCACCTACTGCCAGTACTCCCCATACCTCTCTGGCATCCCACCCCACCTCTGTCCTATCCTCCCAAGTTCCCCAGCCATTCCTCCTTTGCCACCCATCCCTGCTACACTCCCCTGCCAGGGTACCCTTGTGTGACAGGCTGCTCCCCAAATCCAGTCTGGTGTGCTGCTATGACCACTTGAACCCCGCTCCTGAACCCCAATTTACCCCGCTCTGCTGGGTGACCGCTCACTCCTGAGTCAGTCCACACCAGCCACCAGCGTGTAATTGGTCCCAGGCAGTGGGTGTAAATCCACTAGCCACACAGGCGTTGGTTCCCAAGCAAGCACACCCAGCCCCAGACACTACACTGGGAGCCACTGCCTTACAGGGATTGGGACCCACTCCCAATCACCTTAGTCTCCAGTCCGTCCACTTAACAAAGAAGTGGATTGTGCCCAGCCTCCCACATCCACACCCTCTAAAGACCACACAGCTTTAGGTAAAACAACTACTAGTTTATTGATCAGAGTCTGATTTCAAGTGAGAATATGGCCAATCAAGGCAGCAACATGTTACAAATGAGTCAGGAGTGACCACTATCAAATAAAAGGTATAAACCGCATACTACTCTAACATCTTCACCTCAACTAACCTCAGAGTCTAAGATTATGCACATGGTGTTTGGCTGTCTGATGTCTTGCAGCCATTCTCTGCCTGTTCTTAGGCAGGGCCCCGATCTTGCTTGAGGTTGGTTGCAGGATGGTGTCTTCTCAGGCTGAAAGCCTGCAGCTTCTCCTCTCTCACAGTCTCTGTGTCTTTGTTTTAACAAACTGCTCACAGCCCCTCCCCTCACTATCCTGTTGTGAGATTCTCTTCACTTCTACCTGAGCAGGGGAGGGCATTAGCATTCCCTTTGATGTGTAAATCTTCAGCCATGGTGCTAGAGACAGTCCTGAGTCTGAACCCTGTAACATGCTTCACATCTATACATACATGTTGCAGCAGGGAACATGGCACCCTGGTAATCACGTGGCCCATGTTCTGAGCATTCACAGAGGAACCTGGTATAGCGTAATTGTCATCAAATAACACAATTACACTGCAAAACTGAACAGAAAGATTATACAGGTCACGCCCAAGGGCTGCACAGATGTGCATCCCGTCACACCTTGCCTTTCCTACCACTCCACAGTTTCTATGCCTTGTCTAGCCAAAATTTCCTCACTGAAGCCAGTGACAAAACATCCTTTGACTTCAGTGGGACTGAAGATCAGGACCTGTATTTGTTGCTTAGAAGAGAGGGGAAAAGGTGAACAGTTTTTGCTTGTTGTAAACAGAATGCGGAGCCACAAGAATATAAAACTGCCACAAAACTAATACCTTTAGCATTAATAGCACTAGTTAGGTGTATTGGCCCTGACTCCCCCACCGTCACACACGTAATGTTATTAATTGTGTTGAATTGTGCCATGTTGTGTGATGGTTTTGTGATATGGACATATTGGGCCAGATTCACCCCTGGTATAACTCAGCTGCCTTCATTAGAATGTGTCACACTTAAATCATGGTATCCTTTTTCTCTGATGCAGTGGTGGTTTGTACTGCTCCTCTCTTATTGGAAAATAGCTAAGGGTACAGGATGCAGACGTTGGTCCTCTTATGTTTTTTCTTGATCTGGTTGAACTAGGCAGCAATGATGCTGATGGCGTAGTATTAGCTTTGCTGCAGTGTTTGACAGCACATGGGTTCATGGAGGAATTTCTCAAAGATAATTGGATTGGTTTAGGTGTCGATGGAGCCTCTGTCATGTTAGGCAGTAAGGCTGGTGTTGCCACAAAATTAAAGACACGATTTCCACTTTTGATAAATTGGCATTGTTTTAATCACAGATTGGAATTGGTCATGGTTGATGCTATCAAATGCTGCAGTGAAGTTAATCACTCTAAATCATTTGTGGATTCATTCTATGCTCCGTTCAGTCAGTCGCCGAAGTGCTTGAGAGAGTTGGCTGAGTGTGCGAGTGATCAGGAAGTCCTATTTGATGTACGTTGAGCTGTTTGGTCATATGCAGCCCTCCATAGCCACTTGAAAAAAATCAACTGATTTCTCACTAGAAGGGAAAGATAAAGCAAAATTTGCTGGCACGGCAAAAAAACTGGAGAATCCAGTTTTTGTTAAAAACTTGGGTCTCATGCTTGATGCTCTGGAGGAACTTGCAGACCTGTCCTTGGCATTGCAAAAGTCTGATGTAACGTTATTTACAGCAAGTAAGTTGATAAGTCAACACATTCAGGTATTTATAGCTCGTGGAGAGTGTGATTCAGAGTTCTGCCGAGAGGCTTGTGAGTCGATTGCTGAGGTTGCTTTAACGATGTATGTGTAAACATGTCTGTGGATGCTGGCAAGCAAACTGAAATTTCTAAATGTCAGCTGTACCAGGCCTTAGCAGGCCGTATGAATGCTAGATTGTTCCCATACTCAGAAAAACATCTATGGTGCTGTTGAAGCACTTGTCTCATCACATTTTGCTACAGAACTGTCACTGGAATTTGGTGAAAGTGACATAAAATTTTTGTGTTCCAATTTGGCATTGCATTTAATGAAGTGAAATGGGCATATCGGTAATATAAAGATCACAATACTTATTGTGTTAAGCTGTGTTTGTTAGTTTGTGACAATAATTGCTATAGACTTAAATGCCATATAAAATTATAAATATTTTTATGGAGCAATAACAGATACATATGGTACTGAGAAATGGTTGCAAATGCATACCTAGGCTGGGGCCAGCACATGCATGTAAGGGGCCCGGACAATACGGGAAGGAGGCCCAGAGATTAGGAGAGTTCCGGAGCCTGGCAAATTATACTTTAACCACTGGCAAAGGCTGTCTTTTTGATCTATGATTGTACGGCAACTGGCACAGTGGGGTCCTGGTCCATAACTAGAGCTCCTAGCACTATGTTACCAATAATAAATATTTGTCTGGCATGGTGGAAAAAGAAATAGAGAGAAAAATTAGGCTTTCAGGCTATTTAATAATTTTGTCTCTTTGTCTTACAAATAAGCTACATTAGTTCTCCTGAAGATTGCTCCAGTACTCAGTCTTGAATGCTATTGTGAGATTTCATCATGATAACTCAACAAATACAACAATTGTAATAATAAAATACTTGTACAAAGTTTTTGTGGATAGCTCCCAGGAGTGTGATCCCAGAAAGTTATCATCCTAATTCTACAAAGTAGGCAACTGATGTACAGAATGATTAAGGTCAGCATTTTCAAACTTGGGACCTCCAAAGTCAGGCGTTTAAAGACATATTTAGCACCTGATTTTTAGATGGTGAAGTCAGCCGAGTTCCCTGGAATTTACCCCAGATTAACCTGAGATCATGATGTGTAATCAAGAGCAGAATATAACCTAATGTCTCACACTACTTTTCTCCCTTCTCCCTTTGATCACTGAGCACTGGCTTCCTTGCTTTCTCCACCAAGTCTCATTGCTTTTAGCCCAAAAGCCTTCTCCCTTATTTTTATTTCCATCTGGGACTGCATTCATATGTCTCTTGGTGCTGTATTGTATTTCAAATACCTTTGAAAATACATATTTACTCCCTTGCCTGTACTTTTTAATTTTTCTTATTCCCCCACCCCCATTGTTTTTTATGTCTCCAACAATATTACTTAACTACTTAAAACATTTTATATTTTGGTCTGTATCCTTGTTACTATACGGAATAAAATAAATAAGTTAAATTAAACCCACCAAATTTGATGGCTCTGGTGTCTTGTAAAAATGTGTAATGCTGCATGTTTTTGTTTTGTTTTAAAGGAAATCATTGTAAGCTTGGAATTATGGAATCAATCTCTATGATGGGAAGTCCTAAGAACCTCAATGAAACCTTCTTACCAAATGGTGTTAATGGTATCAAGGATGCCAGTAAGATCAAAATAGGCATAATTGGAAGTGGAGACTTTGCAAAGTCCCTGACCATTAGGCTTATAAAATGTGGATATCATGTGGTCGTAGGAAGCAGAAACCCTAAACTTGCTGCTGAATTCTTCCCACATGTCGTCGATGTTACTCACCATGAAGATGCTGTAGAAAAAACTAACATCATTTTTGTCGCCATACATCGAGAGCATTATGCCTCTTTGTGGGACCTCAAGCATTTACTTGTAGGTAAAATCCTTATAGATGTTAGCAACAATATGAGGGTGGATCAATATCCAGAATCCAATGCAGAGTATTTGGCCTCCTTGTTCCCAGATTCACTGGTTGTCAAAGGATTTAATGTTGTCTCAGCCTGGGCACTGCAGCTAGGACCCAAGGATGCCAGCAGAAAGGTACACTTTATGTTTGAACTCATTTTGTGTGTGTGTGTGTGTGTGTGTGTGTGTGTGTGTGTGTGTGTGTGCAGAATGAAAACTACAGTAACTTTAATAATAGCAACTCCCTGATGCCAGCCATCAGAACCAACACTTAATGTCTTTTCCCATAACCATTATTTTTGTAATATTTTTCCTAACACTTAAACAAAGCTAGAAGCTGTGTCTCTTGAAGTCACTCTACCTGAGGTGTTACTCATGGTATCACTTGTTGCAAGAGAAGTAGGCGGGTGATCTAATTTAAAGCCATTTACTTTCAAGGAGGCAGTATGGATGTAAGTAAAGGCATAGTTTGTTTTGTGGGGCTGGGTCTTCAGCTGCCCTGAGCTCACACACTTGAAGTAAATGAGGGGAAGGGAGGCAGGTTTGAGCTACATTTAGTCCGCTCTCAACCTTAGGACCCATTCCAGTAGACCAAGATATCAAGATACATCATGCTCAAGCTCCATCCCTAGATAATGCTAACACTCCCCAGAATGCCCCTACACAAAGTGGAGGAACAGATAGGGGAACCTTCAGCTGCCTGTTAACTCAGTTTTGAGTTTCTTCGTACTCCTACCGTAGTGCAAAGGTGACTTAAGCAAGGTCCTGGGAACCCTCACTGGTTATGGTGCAGCATGAGAAGTATGTAACCTAGCATGACGCCCAAAGCCAACAATGAGTTTCCATCTGGCATATTGAAAACAACCATCTATTTATTTTTAAACCGAGTAAATTGATACGGAATCAGTGTGATATAGATAGATAGACACACACAGTGGAACTGTGCTGTAGGTAAATTATTTTATTACACATTAGTTAAAATTTGGCTCAAAGGAGATCATCAGTGGGATAAAAAGGTAATCAGATGCCATGGTGATGGGCAAACTATATGATTGTAGGTAATAAAGGAACAAAATCTAGCAGTCTGTTGAAATTATATTACAGCACTTTAAATATATATATATATATATATATATATATATATATATATATATATATAATATTGA
>ML685951.1:5097618-5112368 GCA_007922175.1 Pelusios castaneus | reverse complement strand
CTTGGATCTTACTGCCTCCCCCCCCCCAAATCTGCTAAGCCAATCCTACTTTTTGGGGAACCTTTGCTGTTAAATGCAGCTCCGCAAAGTATGATTAGGTTTAAAAAAAAAAAAAATAGGTCAGGTGGGTCTTCTGCTTTGTTTTTAATGCAGCTGTGCTAAGCCATCAGGCATACATTCTATAATTTTAAGTTGTTCATTTGTTTATAATAAGATGATTTTAGTCATTGGCCCAAAGTTCATTCTAACTCTGTAGACATTTTGGTATTGCAAAGACAAGGCATCTTAAGACAGTTTACATTAACTCAGATAATATACAGTCTTTTTGCTTAGGTTACCTTGTTTAATCATTTTTCATATTTTGACCTTGAGTTGAGTTGCTTAAGGGTTAATTTTTGTTCCAGTTAATGTGCTGGTAGCAATGGGTAGTTTAGATCTTTGTATTGTGACTTCTGACTGGAGACCCTGAAATTGTTCATTTTATCTTTAGCGACATCTCTAAATTACAGATAATTAATCTGACTTTTCCAAACAGGTCTTTGTATGCAGTAACAATGTTCAAGCTCGCCATCAAGTTATTGAACTTGCCCGACAACTGAATTTTATTCCCATTGATTTGGGGGCATTATCTTCTTCAAGAGAGATTGAAAACGTACCTCTGCGGCTGTTCACCTTGTGGAAAGGGCCAGTAGTGGTGGCTGTTAGCCTGGCCACTTTTTTCTTCATCTATTCTTTCATCAGAGATATAATACATCCATACCTGAGAAATCAGCAGAGTGACTTTTACAAGATTCCTATTGAGATTGTGAACAAGACTTTACCAGTTGTTGCTATTACTTTGCTGTCTCTGGTGTATTTATCAGGACTCCTGGCAGCCTTTTATCAGCTTTATTATGGCACTAAGTATAGGCGACTTCCTCCTTGGCTGGAGAGTTGGTTGCAATGTAGGAAACAGCTTGGACTACTCAGTTTTTTCTTTGCTACCGTGCATGTGGCTTACAGCCTCTGCTTACCTATGAGGAGGTCAGAACGTTACTTGTTTCTTAACATGGCTTATCAGCAGGTAAGGAACATACCATTTTTTAATCTAATGACAGAAGAGTGGGTCAGACTGCCTTGATTGTGTTTCTATGACAGATATCAGGGTTTTTTAATACATTTTCAATGGAAAATCTTTGGGGTTACATCGTGCCTGCCCATTGCCCAATTGCTCTCCGATGGGACCTGCCACAATCAAGTCACTGCAATAGGAAGAATCCAGGGTTGGTTCCTATTTTTATTCCCTCCCCGCCCCCGCCCCTCCCCACTCCCCCCAGGCATGAACATTACCTTAAAGAGAATGGGGAAGAGTCAGGACCATGGCAAAATCAAAAGAGTCAGTTCTTATCATCTTGGGATGTAATGATACTTCAAATGATACCTCATAAGAAAGCTAAACACATCTAGCAAGTTGTTTTCTTCTCTCTGATCCCAAAGGTTTGGTGGGTGGGTATCATAAATGTAGATCTATGTTGCTGAAAAGGGGTTTGGCCACTGTTCAAATGTCCACTCAAATGTCCACTTACTG
The DNA here is from genome assembly GCA_007922175.1 of Pelusios castaneus. Taxonomy (NCBI): domain Eukaryota; kingdom Metazoa; phylum Chordata; order Testudines; family Pelomedusidae; genus Pelusios; species Pelusios castaneus. Next base: position 5,110,801 of record ML685951.1, on the reverse strand, counting down.
CATCGCTGAAATGTAGAAGCCTTTGGGCAGATGTGTGCCAGCTGTTTAATAGTGCACCACAACATTATACAACAATTTAGGACAGCAAAATCCTAAGATGATGTGTGTTCCACTAAGGAAGATGAGGACAGAGTGTCATTTCTCAGACTAGTGGTAAAACAAGATTTATTTACAGCAAATTCTTTGTTCCTCCAGTTACTTACAAGAGACACTGACTCAACAGTTCCCAGCGGCAGTTGTTTTTTAATCAAAACCGTCTCAGATAAAACAATCATCCTACACAGAAAGATCTGCTTTTCCTAATCAAACAGTCAGTGAGGTAACTGTTTGCCTTTTCTACACTAGCACCAGGGCCGTCCTTTGGGGGGGGGTGAATGGGGCAATCGCCCCAGGCCCCGCGGGTATGTGGGCCTCGCGCTGTCCCATTCCCTGCAAGGCAGTGCGAGGCCCACGCAGTGGCTCCCCCACGGCCACACTTCACCCAGCTCCCAGAGCGCTTCCCCTGATCCCTGGGCCAGCCCTCCGTGCTTCCCGCCCACAAGGCAGAGCAGGAAGGCCCAGGGGTGGGGCAGGTGCACGGGGCCCGGCCTCTGGGCCAACCTGCTGCACCCTGCCCATGGCCGCACTCCTCACCAGGCCGCATGCAGTCTGGCGGGATGGGTCCCCCGCCACAGCCGAGGCTGGCTCTCTCCCGCAGCGTGGCCTCAGCCGGAGCTGGCTCCCCGCCGGCAGGTGGGCGGGTGGGCTGAGCCTTGGCCTCAGCTCCCTGCCACATAGGGGCCGCAGCTCCCTGTCACCCCAGAGCCTTGGCCTCGGCTCCCCGCCACCCTGGCTGCCCCTTCTCCAGCTGCAGATGCAGCTCCCTGCTGCCCCGGGGCTGCAGCCTCGGTTCCCCATGGTCTCAGCTTCCCACAGCCCTGTGGGCGCGGCCTGAGCCATGGGTCCTCGCCACCCCAGAGCTGTGGCCTCAGCTCCCCACCACCCCGGCTGTCCTTCCCTCCCACACTGGGGCTGCGGCCTTTGCTCCCCATGGCTTGGATTCCCGCTGCCCCCTGGGCATGGCCTGAGCCATGGGCCCCCGCTGCACCGGGGCCGCAGCCTTGGCTCCCCGCCACTCCGGCTGCCTCTCTCCCCTGCCCCGGGACCGCAGCTTCCAGGGCCAGGGCTGGCTCCCCAGGGGCCAACCGGACCGGCCCAATGCGCTCCCCTCCAGCATGGGGGGTAGGGCCCCGCCGAGGTGATTGGCGCTGGGCCCCGCTGCCCCCAAGGGACGGCCCTGACTAGCACATCATAAAGTAGGCTGACCACTCAGCATATAAAATCTGCCAAGAAGAGGGATGAGGCGGGAGAAAACAGGAGCTAAGGAAACCAAACCGTAATAATCAAAAGAATAGAAGCGGATTGGATCAACAAGTGTGGAAAGAAGGGTGAGCATGAAGGACTGAGGTAAAGAGAGCTGAAGAACATAAAGTTATGATGACAGGCATTATGATGAGGTCTGTCAGACATTCTCTGGCCCCCTAGGGGAAGGTTCAATGCCTGACACTCCTCACCCAAAGAAAATCTGCTCAGACCAGTGGCCAACAAGACAGTCCTCCAGAGGCTTAGAAGGGCTGGCGGAAATATTGGTTAATCAAGGAACAGCAGATCAATTAGGGAAAAATGGTTAATCAAGGAACAGCAGATCAATTAAGAGGCTTGTCTCTTTTGCTCACAGGCAAAACTAGATGAAAGTTGAACAGAGCAGGACCTCCTCAGGATTAACCCAGGCCAAAGCCATGTTTTGCTTTGGGGGCTGCAATAAAGCCCTTGCATCTGAAGGGTGTTTCTCTCCTCGTTTAAAGGCAAACACAGGTGAATCCTGAGTTGCCAGTTATTACTGATTGTTTAGAGACTGATGCCAGATTCACGGCACAAGCTACGCTTCCCCAACCAGACAGCCAAATCTTGACAACTTATGTGGGAAGCACCTGTAGTACCATACACAGCCGTGAAGCCAAGACTAGCGAGCAGCCCCACCCTCCCACAGACACAAATATATAGAATTCAGCAAGGAGCCCTACTTGTTTAGGATTATGTACTTGTCATAGGACCTCCTAATACTTCTGTGAAGAAGTTCTCATATTTTCTATATAATGTGAAAATCTCACATGTCAGCATCAGTAGGGGCACTTTGCAAAACCTGACATGTAATTATAGATTTGATAAACTACATGGAACTGGAAATCTGTGAGGTCTAATTGAGTATACCAGTGACTCGACAGTTGAAGTAAATTGTTTCTTTCCTGTCATGAGAATGTCCAGGCTCATCCATCTTCCTTATGTCTGACATTAGCAATAGATGAGACAGAGTAATTTGGGAGTCATCATAAGGAGCTGAAGCAATAGCAGGAAATGGTAATTTATTTGTAAGTTCAACAAAATATGAACTTATTTTATAGTGTAGAGTATAAATTGCTGATGCCTGAAAAATGTAGGTTCTTTGGGTAAGCAATGTAGAGAATCTCATCTGATTTCATCATAATTTCTATCAATAAGCCGTAGCTAATGCTTCAGGAATCACTTCCTCTTTTTATCACTTTTTAAACTTTTCTTTCAACCTGATATACACTCAGAATTTGCAGTAATGGAGCAAATATTTTTCCCCCAAGACATGAAGAAATCACTAAAATATTTGACTACATTTTATATTTGTTTTTAATCTGTTTTCTTACGAAACTCAGTCTGGAGGCTGTTACTCATCAAAACAGTTTTTGTTAATAGCATTTAATATTCTAGAAAATAAAAGGTGTCATTTCTGTTCTCTCCTCAGGTTCATGCAAATGTGGAAAATTCTTGGAATGAAGAAGAAGTGTGGCGAATTGAAATGTATATCTCCTTTGGAATAATGAGCCTAGGCTTGCTTTCTTTGCTGGCAGTTACTTCCATCCCTTCAGTAAACAGTGCCTTAAACTGGAGGGAATTCAGTTTTATTCAGGTGTGTGTGTTCTTTGTTTGTGTTTAATAAGGGATTTAATGGTTAATAAGAATGTATTTTAATTTTTATTTTGAACCGCACCTTTATTATAGGATGAAAAATAAGGATTTTTTTCTTTGAAAAATTACTGTAAAATGACACCTTATTCAATAGAGACAGTCCCTGTTGGAGTTGAGCAGGAAATGGTTTTGCAGTCCCTTTCCTGTTTTCAGAAATTAACAAGTTCCAGGGTGGTAGCCATGTCAGTCTATTCCAGCAAAACCAAAAGAAAGGAGTTCTGTGGCACTTTTAAAGACTAACAAATTTATTTATCACATTAGCTTTCGTGGGTAAAATCCCACTTCATCAGACGCATGAAATGGAAAATTACAGTTTGGAAGGTAATATATAAATTCAGAGAAGGATGAGTCATGAGGTCAGTTCAGATTTTTTCAGCAAACCAAGCAAAATTGTTTTGATTCAAATAAGAGGGAAAGCCAGAGCTGTAATTGAGAGTTGAGGAGGGTGAGCACCTTTTGTAATGACCCAGTTTTATTCAAGAGTTTTATTCAAACACAGTGTGAAGGAATCTAGTTTGCATATGAATTCCAATTCTGCAGTTTCACATTCTAATTTGTTTTTGAAGTTTTTTTGCTAAAGTATTGTAACACAGCGTGTTTTTACAGACGGACCGTTTAGACTGAAATACACTGGTTTTCGAACATTATCAATCAAACATTAATATCAATCAACCCACAAAAGCTTATCCACAGGAATCTTTTGTTTTGGTTTTGCAGGAATTAACAATTTTCTCCTTTCTCAAACAGAGATGAAAAGTCAAAATCTCAAAAATATTTTAACCAAAAAATTGAATCTTGAGACATTCAGAATGTTTTGAAGTTTCATTTTGATTTTTCTTTTTTTAAGCTGTTTAGTTTAAATTTCAGAGCAAAAAGTCATTTCCAACTGAAAAACAAAACTTTTTTGTTTCAGAAGTGTCATAAAAACTGTTTTGACAATTTTAAAACTTTGTCTTGAAATTTTTTTGTTTCCAGAGATTTGACAAATTCAATCCTGTTTCACAAGCCATTTCAATTTTGACAAATTTATATTTTTTTACAACAATAATTGTTGGAAAAAATCCCAAGCAGTTCTTCTCCCTGTGTGTATTCAGTGAAATCTTTCTCTGTTAGTGACAAATAAAACTATTTAGTCAGTGCGTTTTACTCCTGTTCACCTTATAGATAGCACACAGCTAAGACTAAATAGGCTGATATCTATTCCTTTTTATCGACAGAATTTATTGGGTTTCAGTCATGTACACATTTGCAGACCACCTGCAGGCAATTGAACTGAACACGTGCACTGATTGCGGTTGCACCTAACTTTATAATTGAAGATCTAATTTGGTCATTAGAACCTTTATTTCTGGGGATGATGCCTTGGGTAAAAAGAGCAGAGCTTGACTTTCTGATCCCAGGGGGAATCTCCAGTTAGAACAAACAAAACGGATTTGATCTAGACTCCCTGAGTGCCCATAAATATTTTTGTTAACGAACAGAGGTCTGTCTGCTCCTAATGCTTATTCCTCGAATGAGCCGTCAAATGTACATAAACTGGTATCATAAACGATGCAGACCTTGTTTCATGCAAATGTCCCTAACTTTTTCTAAAAAGAGTACATAGAGATGCTTTTCGGTGCTTTTCCTAAAGGTGCCAGCATTACCGGTACTTCATGAGAGTAACTTCCAAAGGGGCAGCTGTGTCAGTCTAGTTCAGCAAAATAAGCAAGGAGTCTAGTGGCACTTAAAGACTAACAAATTTATTTATCCCATAATAAGTTCCCACAAAAGCTCATGCAATAAATAAATTTGTTAGTGTTTAAATGCAATAGACTCTTTGTTCCTTGAGTAGGAGTACTACTCCTTGAGTAAAATAAACAAGAAGTCCTGTGGCACTTTAAAGACTAACAAATTTATTTATCACATGAGCTTTCATGGGAGAAAATGCCACTTCGTCAGACACTGAAGAATTTACAGAATGGGAGGAAATTAAATGCAGGGAAATGTATGACACAGGATCAGGTCAGGCTGTAACAGCAAATCAAAATAGGTGCTGAGATTCAAACACTGGGGAACAGCATATAGAGGAAGGTGAGGTCAAACCACCTGTTGTAATGAGAAAAAAATGCATAGTCCCTGTTTAACCCTGAGGCAACAGAGTCAAATTTACATGCAAGTTCCAATTCTGCAGTTTCTCTTTGAAGCTGTGATTTGTTATTTATTTGTTTGAGAATGAAGGGACAGAAAATGTGGCTTCTAACCCTTCAAGTCCCTGCAATTTTCAAGGAACTATGTAGAAGCACAGCACCCTACATCAGTGGTTCCCAGCCTATGGCCCAGGGACCAAAAGTGGCCTGCAGGGGCTTTCAAAATGGCCCACCACTTTCCTCACATTAGAGAGCAGCTCCTTTCTGCAGTCAAAGACCAAAGTGGAGTGCATTACCACATGGCTAAAAGAAAGATGCAGGCTCCCTTCTGCAGCCAGGGGAACAGGCGCTCAGCACTCCCCTCTCCTGACTCCAGCGGGGAGCACAGCAAAGCATTCCGCCTGGGTCCGTAGGCACTGGTGTCCCTGTTGGAGGGGAGCACTGATCTTCTGTCCCCCTGTCTATAAAAGGAAACCATGCTTAGGGACCCAGGTGTGGCGAGAGGACAAATGCCGTTTCCCTGCTGCAGCTAGGGGGATAGGAGATCAGTGAGGAAATAGGTAGGCTCCTTGCTGAGCAACTTCTGTCTGGTTGCAGCAGGGAGACAGGAGGAGGGCTGCTGGCAAAGACTGGTGGCCCTTCGGGGCTATAACAATGATATCTGTAACTGTTGAGCAGAAAGGTTGGGATCCACTGCACTACATGGTGCTCTTCCTCTTCACTTTTCCTGGCAATACGGGTCCCTCAGGTACAGTGCTGCCATTTTCTGTGCCCTGCTTCCCCTCCACAGAGTGGCTTTAATGTTAATCTTTAAAAGTGCCACAGGACTCCTTTTTGGTTTTGCTGAACTAGACTAACTTGGCTACCTCTTTGGATCCAGTTGAATTAACTCCCCATAGTTCAGGAGGCTGTATTTTTTTAAGGGGAGTCTTCTGGCCCTCCTCCTGCTCTAACACACTTCCCCACTCCCTTCACACATGAATACCTGAAGCAGAAATGCATCTGCAAGCTCTTTGGATGGATTTCAGGCTGTCATGAGTGTCTCACAGGCATGAGTACTAACCTCAGGACAAACTGTGAAGAAACAGGGCACAAACTCCTGATTGTGAGTTCTGTATTTGGATTTCACCAGCCACCAAGTGTGAACTCCTCAAGCACTACAACAGGCTTAATATGGAGTCACAGAAAGTCCCATTTAGCAATCCAGTCTATCTTGCCACCTATACACATTTGACTTTGGGGAAGAATCCCTTTTTACCAAAAATAACTATATTCAGGTTTTCCCAGTCCCAAAGGACCATTTACTGACCCCAGCTTACTTGCTCCCTAGATCTCTCATCAAAGATAAAACTTGAGTAGCCAGTCCTAAGATTTATTAAGTAAGAAAAGAAATAAGTTATTTACAAGGTTAAAGCAGATAAATATATGCACCTGAGTTAAATTCTTAGGCTCCAAAAAGTAATCAAAGCTGCTGTAATGTGTAAGCGCTTTGTGTCTTTTAGTGCTGTCCTAGGCCCAGCAGTGAGGAACTCTTTGAAATCTTTATCCCTCGGAGTTCAGGCAGCATAGAGATTCATTTCCTTCTTGTCAGGGATTTGTATTCCTTTCCCCCAATTTTCAAGCTGATGGGACAAGTCCTCATGCATGTCTTCTCTTCAGGAGTTGCGGGGAGCAGTCAACAAAGTCTTTGTCTTTTGATGTTTCACAATGGCTCATTTGGTTTCAGTTGGCTGTCTTGTGCGCAGGACCTAACCCCAACACCTTCTGTGGGAAGCTAGCATTTTACATTATTTAATGCTTCTTTCCTGTTTGATAAGTATGGACGTTTACAATCCAAACACTTAACATAACCTTATAATATGGGCTACAGATGTCAAGTGAGATTAATACATGCAGTATCCTACACGCATTTCAAAAAGTCTAAGCGTTTTCTTATCGCTGTGATATTTGTTTTAATAATACTAACAGCCAGGTGAACCATACTGGTTTTCAGCTATACATTTGGCAGTGTTCACTGAAGCCAAGGGGCCTTGGCATGAACTGGCACCTGGTATGTAAGCATCACTATGGGAATGTGCCACATTGTCCCTGCTGTCCATCTTCCACTGCTTCTGAGACTTTCTGTATACTTTATTTTTATTTGCTGCTCTCCATATATCACAGCAGAGTGTAAGGCCTTTGAAGGGCAAAGCAGAGCTAGTTCCTAAATGAATTATACTCATGGCACTGGAAGTAAGAGTCTGCATTTCCTATACATGTTACATACCCAAGGAGGCCTTTCATCCCCGTCAGCAGGCACTCCTGACTTGAAGAAGTCATCACTTTAATAGTAATGCCACTGTCTGATGAGATATGACTGTCATGTGACTGAACCAACCTGGTATAGCCCAACATATCTAAAGGCCACCTGGAAGGGACAAACACACGCTGAGGAGTAAGCAGTGGTGAAGCACTTCATATAGGTCCTTCATGCAACACCTCTTAAGTTGGACTGAAAGCTGGTAGAGAAGCAAATAGACATAATTAGCATGAGGCACTGAGACATGCAAAAAGCATAAGCCCCAATAACCCACTGAAAGATGTCATCCAGAAATGAAATTATGGTCACCTTCAAGCTATGGTAATTGATATGAAGTAATAATAGGGTTACATCTGTTGCCAGGTGACATCCTGATAAAGCGTATACAAAATGTGTATTGTGTTATAGTTTCAGGGCGTAATATTGTAACTTATTCAGAGTCCTGTCTGATTAAGGGCTGCTGGGTTTGTCCCATTGTAATTACATTGCCTAGTTCATAGTCCTGTCACTATTTACTGATTCTTTCCTACATGTCACACATGTCATCACTGCTTTAATAGTTAGAGCTTTAGAAAGGCCTTTTAAATTACAGCCATTTTAAGAGGAGTGAGAGGGAATACTGCAACTGTCAGAGGTGTTTCTTGAAGGGCTGCCTCATCCTCTTTCTTTGGGTTTCTGTCAAGTGAGGAATTCATAGGAGACCTCCAATACAGGTTTTCGAAAGAGTGTGTTGAATTAGCACTCACCCCAACTGACCTGCTATTCCTCCTCCTTGACAAGTGCCACCCATTTCTTAGGTAATGAAGAGAAGCAAAGTTACAGCTAGGCATTTCTACAACCTCAGTTCCAGGCAGACTTTCTCCTTCAGGAGTTTTCTGCTTGGGACTATGCTAGAGATGCTAACATGACCTAAAACTTTGGTTCAGAATAAAAAAAAATCATAAATCACAGGGAACTTGAACCATATACCTAGTAAATGATCAGGCCCTCAAGCAGCAAGCCATGCAATTATCGCTTTTCCTTACCAAAATTTCCAAACTTGAGACTCAGGTTGTGGGAACAGAAAAGTGCACACAGGCAAATCATTGCGTAATTGCTTTTTTGTCTTTGGATATGCACTAGTACACCGTAGCTATTTCCCCTGTAATTAATTATAGGCAATTTATTTCTAGTTATCACAGATTATAAACTGCAAAATGATTCAAGAAGTCTGATAGATGTACAGGACATTTCTCGAGACATGCACTCCTGTGAAACTGCATCACACATTAAAGAGAATTTTGACGAACTGTATTCTTAATTATTACCTTTGCTTGTAATGGCAGTAATAATTGAAACACAAGGTGTTTTCTTGGGATTAATGACCAACTAAATGTAATGGTCTTTAGCTGCTTCTTGGGCATTAACTGTTCTCTAGCTAGTCATTAACACCCTTTGCCTCAATCGTTGTTTCATAAGCACTTGACTTTATAAGGATTATTTTACCACAGAAAATGAAGTTGGCATTCTACCACACGTTAACAGTGTTTAAATTCAAATCTCATACAGAGTGCTTAAGCAGAGCCCAATAAAGTACAACAAATGCCTTTTTAGAGCCATTTCTCCACCTACTGAAATACAATATTATAAAGAAAGTTTGCACTTTATAAGTTTATTCCTGCCTGAAATCAGCAGGTGATGCAGAGTGGAATAAGGGCTGCTGTATATTCAGTGTAGCTTTCCCAGGCAGGGAAGTTGGTGATGGAGTAGCATGACACTAGTTTTATTCCTGTATCTACAGAAGCATAGATTTTCCAAAGCAATGGTTGCTGAACTTATCACTTCCATCCTACAGTTGAGCAGTCTGTTTAAGAATATGCTGAGCTAGAACCTGGTACTATTGAAGTTCTGGCCGATGCCTCTGCATCACCACTAAACAGCTAGACCAGGCATTCCCAGCAGGACCCTGCAAAGCTAGAGTTGAGAGGAAGTACCACCCTGCAGGGCCTGAGTGGCAGCACCCCACAGCCCACTGACCGGCCAATACCAATATATATTATACCAGGAAGCCAGGATGAGGAGCAGTTTGAGCAACAACACAGACTACTTATCTGCTTCTGCTTCAGACCCTGCTGAAGACAGAGCCTAGACTCTGGCTTCTGAGCCCGGTTTATCTTTGACCTTAAGGAGGCTTAAGTCGACTTGAATTAAGCTACATCCACACTAGGCTTTCATTAAGTCAACTTAAGAAATTCCTTAATGAATTCCTTGATGAAAGCTTAAGTCAACTTTGTTACTACCACTCATTAAGTCGACTTAACCCTTACGTCGACTCCTTCAGTCAATTTAAGGATGGTGTGGACATGGAGTAACCTTTAAGTCGACTATATTAAGTTGTCTTAAGGGTGGTTAAGTCAAGTTAACAAAATGGACTTAAAGCCAAGTCAACTTAGTCCACTTTGTAAAGTTGACTTTAATAAGGCTTAAAGTCGACCTTATTAAAATCGACTTAACAAAATCGATGTAACTTTTCTAGTGTAGACATAGCCTAAGGGCTTGTGAAAATGGCAATTTATTGTATGACAAGCCACAGTGTTAATCTTCAGCACATCAGTTTGCTGCACGGTGATGTCCTATGTGGACACTGCTACAGTGTATTGAGGAGTCCCAGTGGGCAGCTTGGCATACCTTCATTGCTCTATGGTAGTGTCCATATGGGATGTTTCTGCATGGCGAGCTGGTGCGCTGTAGATTCCCACTGTGCCTTGCCAGTTGCCATGCAGTAACTTACCATATAGACAAGCCCTAACTGAGTAAACTAGTCACACTTTTTAGAAGTCACGTGTTTGTTATTATGCTGTATCACACCTATGTAAAAAACAGAAGAGTGCACAAGCCTAGACTGTATGAAAAGCAGCCTTTTTCTAGCTGGGCAGGATTATAGAGAAGAAAGGAAAGGAAGTAGACTCAGGTAGTAGTAGACTCAGAAGGAAACATCATACTCTACTCCTTCTGTGATTGGAGTTTGTGGTCAGATTCTTCTATTTTAGGTGCAGTAGTAACATAATCTGTCAAATTTTAGTCATCTGGTGATGTTTAAATAAAACTAAGATGTATGGAGGGAAAACATCTGTAAAGCATTTCATTATCACTGGCTTTCTCCAATAGATGAAACAAGGCCGTAGATTTAAAAATGCCAACACAACGCTGGAAACCATTGTGTTCACTGAAGAAAAGTAATATAAAAAAATAGCAGTTTGCTACATTCAGAAGTCTGCTATCTTCTCCAAAAGGCTGACAAAAATATTTTCCTTTTTTGTATCACTAAATCTTTCCTCTTTCTACCTTCAGACTGCTCTTCTCCTTAATGACAAGAGAGATATTAGGTTTCTACTAGGGTTATCAAACAATTCAAAAAAATCACAATTGTGAGATTTAAAAAATAGTTACGATTAATTGCTATTTTAATCGCACTGTTAAACAGTAATAGAATACCTATTTTAATTACTAATATTTTGGATGTTTTTCTACATTTTCAAATATATTGATTTCAGTTGCAACACCAAATATAAAGTGTATAGTACTCACTATATTATTTTTATTACAAATATTTGCACTTTAAAAATATAAACAAAAGAAATAATATTTTTCAGTTCACCTCATACAAATTCCTTAGTGTGATCTCTTTATTGTGAAAGTGCAACTTAGAAATATAGAATTTTGGTTTTGAGTACAGTTATGTTTAAAAAAAAAAAAAAAGCCTACAAATGGAAGCAAGGAGGGGCGAGCATGGAAATACCTTGAATAGCCATTTAAAACAATGCCATACAGATACCTGTTCTCACTTTCAAGGGACATTGTAAATAAAAAGTCAGCAGCAATATGTCCTATAAATGTAAATAAACTTGTTTATCTTTATAGTCTTTCTCTGTAGCATGAGGCATAGGTCACTTTGGATTCTCTGTACTTTGAAGTCTTTAAATCATGATTTGAGGACTTCAGTAACTCAATCATAGGTTAGGAGTCTACTACAGGCTTGATTCTGTGGCCTTCGCTGGGCAAGAGGTCAGACTAGATGATCATAATGGTCCCTTCTGACCTTAAAGTCTATAAGTCTTATCGATAGGCTAAACAAGAAGGAGGACTGAGTGGACTAGTATGAGATGAATTGAAAAATACTATTTTTTATATCTTTTTTTCACAGTGAGATTAATCACGTTTATCTAGTTAATTTGTTTTATGTTAATGGCATGCATTAAGTGCAATTAATTGACAGTTGCTACCTCTTTATTTTTACTGTAGTTAAAACAAAACCTTGGTAGCCAGTTTCAACAATCTTCTGCTAAATCTTTCGCAACTGACTGAGACGTTTTATAACGTCTATACATTTATAACATTTTGGTGATGAAGTGTTTCCCTGCAGTAAAAGCACTGCAGTCATTTTTAAATGGTTTAGGGTAGTCTAAAATGCAGGCTAATGCTTTTAACTTGGACCCTGCATAATTTTACTGTTGATGATGGGTTTGTTTTACATGGCCACAAAAAATTTAGGACTAGATATGGAGTGTACACACATGCACTTTGTATATCCCCATTAACTCATGGTCAGGCTAGGGATGGAGAGAAATGAGGAGTGGTCTGAGCCTTGGTTCCACCTTCCAGTCAGTGGAGCTGGGTCATTGTGACAGGAACCAAACTGCAGCCTTTAGGTGTCTCACAGTTTGCTCCTTTCTCCCTGTAGGAATATTGGGGATCAGGGAAGATGAACCACAGTTCCTTTTCAGGGATCCTCCTGCATATCCACACTGCTCCATGCTCATGGCTGAGCAAACTAGGTCTTTGTTCTCTCACGTGACACATGGATACCCGAATCTGATATCACAGCACTAGTTTTACTGCATTGGAGTTACTAATTATACCCCTGAAATTCAACTGTCTTTATTTTTAAATCAGATTTTAGATTTTGACTTGTTTGTTAGTTACACATGTTAGGACCTGTCAGTCTTGCGAAGTAGAGCAGGCATGCAGGTCTGTGGAAGCCAAGAGGGATAGGTGCAAATTGATGTAGAATTTAGCCCTTTATTTTCAGCACACTAGAACTCAGGGCCAACTTAAAATAATGCATACATAGAGATTTCTTTTTTTAATATGAAGTGGTATAATAGGTTTGTCTGATAAAGTGTCAGGTTTTAACTTTTGTTTCTTTTCCTTGTTTTTTCCACAGTCGACCCTGGGATATGTCGCTCTGCTCATAAGTACTTTCCATGTGTTAATTTATGGGTGGAAAAGAGCCTTTGAAGAAGAATACTATAGATTTTATACACCACCAAACTTTGTTCTTGCCCTTGTTTTGCCTTGTATTGTTATTGTAGGTAAGATCATTTTATTCTTTCCATGTATAAGAAGGAGACTGAGAAGGATCAGAAGAGGATGGGAAAAAAGCCAAGTTATGGAAGAAGCAGGTGGCACTGTTCCACATCTCTCACCAGAAAGGATTACAGTGATGTGATTGCAGATTAGTGTCCATTAGCACCATTACAGTTGTCAGTCTATTTTTTTGTTTATTTGTTTTAAAACGTGTATTTTCAGGAGTTTATATAACTCATGGATAAAAGTTGCTGTGGACCTGCTTGGCATATGGTATAAGTGCTCAGCCAAGGAATGAGCAATTTTTTTATTCAGAAATTTGAAAGAAAGAAAGAAAGAAAGAAAGAAAGAAAGAAAGAAAGAAAGAAAGAAA
>ML685951.1:5082941-5097608 GCA_007922175.1 Pelusios castaneus | reverse complement strand
AAAGAAAGAAAGAAAGAAAGAAAGAAAGAAAGAAAGAAAGAAAGAAAAATCAGTTTTAAGTTAAAAGAAAACAATATGAAATCAAGATTTTTGTCATGCTCCTTTGCACAATTGTATCACAAAAAATGTGGATGTTTTTAATTAAAACCAAGTATTCCGGACAGCATTTCTTTGTGAACATATGTTCTAGACAGTGTTTCTTTTATGAAAACAATTATTTTTAGTCAGTCAGCCCAGAATGTAGACTAATAGGGTGCGTCTACACTTGTAAATTAAGTCGACTTAAGCAGGCTTAAATCGACTTAATTTACTCCACATCTACACTAGGCTTTCTTTAATTCGACTTAAGCTGCTCCTTAAGTCGAATTAAGGAAAAACTAGTTCGAATTAATAACACCTCATTATAATTCGAACTAGTGTTTAAGTCGACTTTATTAAGTCGACTTAGCCAGTGTAGATGCCCTAAGTCAACTTGGTTAACCTAGGGTGAGGGGGGGACAAGGGAGCCCCGCATGGCTCCCTTGTCCCCAGCAGGGTCCCTGCTCCCTTCTCCCCAGACCCACGGCTACCCTGCAAGAGGAGCTGCGGTCCTGGGGAGAATTGCTCCCCAGCCAGGGCTCCAGCCGGAGGGAATCCCCCACTGGAACCCTGGCTGGAGAGCCCGGGAGGCTCCCTTGTCCCCAGGACGTCGTGGGCAGCTTGTCCCAGCAGAGCCAGTTGACACATGGCTGGCTCTTCCGGGACCGAGAAGCCGCAAGCGACTTTCCCGGCTCCCTTCTCCCTGGGACCGCTCAGGTCCCAGGGAGAAAGGAGCACAGGCTCCCTTCTGGCCGGGACAATGGGGTCCCGGGGAGAAGGAAGCGGTCCCTTCTCTGGACCGCGCTCCAGCTGAGAGGGAAACCCCAGGGTTTCCCCCTCAGCTGGAGGGCCATGCCGGCAATTGCCAGCCCTCCAGCTGACAGGGAAACCCCGGGGTTTCCTCTGTCAGCTGGAGCGCACTCCCTTCTTGCCCAGACCCCGCAGGTCTTGGGGAGAGAACTCCCTTCTGGCCGGGTCCCGATCAGTCCTGGCTAGAAAGGAGCCCCGTGCTACCTTCTCCCCGGGTCCTGCGGGGTCCGGGCAAGAAGGGAGCGCGCTCCAGCTGACAGAGGAACCCCGAGGTTTCCCTGTCAGCTGGAGCACGATCCAGAGAAGGGACCGCAGGGCTCCCTTCTCCCCAGGACCCCATTGTCCTGGCAAGAAGGTAGCCCGCAGTCCCGGGGAGAAGGGAGCCAGGAGATCCACCTGTGGCTTCTCAGTCCCGGGAGACCCAGCTGGCTCTCGCCGGGACAAGCCGCGAGCGGCTTCTCGGTCCTGTGGAGGGCCAGCCTTGCAGGGTTCAATCTCCCGGGACGAGCCGCCCGCGGCTTCTCGTCCCGGGGAGTGCCAGCTGGCTCTCACGGGGACGAGCCACGAGTGGCTTCCTGGTCTGGGGAGAGCTAGCTCTGCAAGGCTGGCTCCCCCTCCACCTATCCAGTCAACTTAGAGAGTCTAGTGTAGCTCTCTAAGTCGACTTAATAGGAGCAGCTTTAAGTTGACTTAAGAGTCTTGTGTAGACTCTCTAAGTCGACTTTAGAAAATCGACTTTAGAAAGTCAACCTAACTTTCTACGTGTAGACGTAGCCATAGATTTTAATGATTTAGGAAACAAACCTATTTTGAAACAGCTGAAATTAAATTTTGTAATAGTTGAAATTATTTATTGCATATGTACATTACACTTATTGTGTGGTTCATAAAGAATTTTGACTTGACTGTGATAAAAATGTTCAGTTACAAAGTCTAATAATGCATATTTTAACCAAACTGAATTATATTAAGGAATACGATTTCAAAGTATTGCATAGGCTTTTAGCCATGTAATATCTATTGGTATTAAAAGTCATTTAGTGAAAATATAGTACAATACTTCGAAAGGGTAAGAAGGACATGTATAAATTTGTACCGTTAACTAATGATCACTTAAAAAAAACCTCAAATGCCAAAAATTATATTAAATAATTTAAGTAGGAAGAAATTAGCAATGCAAAAAATTCAGTTTATTGTTGAAAATTTCAGTAACTTAAACACAATCGTGAACCGCCATATTGTTAATATTATCTCTGTTTTGGAATTTTGGAATCTTATTTCTGTTTTGGAATTTCAATTATGGCACATGAATTTCCCAGATTCTGTCTTACAACCTTTTTTATGTATTTCGTTGTATAAATAATGTTCTATTTTTATATTAAACTTTTGTTTTTGCAGCCAGCATCTGTAAGGAATGTATTTCTGTAAATTTTAAAGAAATAAATATAAATATACCTATATTTCAACATTTTAACATGAGCAGCTGATCCCATGAAATGGAAATTTCTCTCTAAAACTTGTAATTCTGGTTTCCTGAGGCTTTCAGAATGCTGTTTAGCATGCTTTATCAATGACTACTTTAGTATGTTTTGTTCTTCTTTAAGAAATAGGCCATACTCTATTAATTTACACTCCTATAGACATCAGTTAAAGTTAGTCCCATGCATCAAAGTACAGAATTTGGCTGTACGTATAGGCCACAAAAATAGGGGGAGGGAAACAGTTTAAAATAGGTGTTTACCATTTACTTAACTGTATTGTCTTTAATTGTTTTTTCCTCACATTTTTACATTATTTTGCCTTTATGCTAAATATCTGCTATATGATCCTCATCCAATAATGCACTTGTATGTGTACTTAGGTTACATACATGAGTAGTCCCATTGACTTGACTGCCTGTGTTTGTAATGAACCATATACCCATGCAAAGCCAAATTCTGTGCCCACTTACACCAGCATAAATCCAAAGTAACTCAGTGCCAATTGTTTTTAGTTTCATTACAAACTCAAGCCCTGAAGACTCCATGTGGTAAATGCCATGGAGCAAATTCTGCTTGCAGTTCTACTTGAGCAGTTCTATTGAAATCACTGAATTTGCATTAGTGCATCTGAACTAAAATTACTGTTTATGAATATTACTATTTCAATATTTAATGTTTGAATTAATTTTATGGTAATTTCCATTGTTCTCAGAAATGCTAATTAAAATTAATCTTACCTAGAACTTTCCAGTTCTTGTCTTATGTTGTAGGAATATTACTGTGGTACTAATATGGTATTAATATTAATGCATTATTAAAATACAATAGTAACTGTGCATTGCCACTTTAGTCCATCTATTCTGTGGTGTGTGATGCACTATTCATCCTCATTCCTATGCAAAAAGAAATACTTAATTGTAACAGAAAAATAATAACAGTGTAGCATGCTGCTTAACATATGTAAAAAGTAATTAGACTATTTCATGATTAAATCCTTTCGAGAATGTGTTAAACTCTTGGTAAATCTGGACCACAAGATGTTTCTTAACGAAAATATTGTCATGGATGCTTTTTTTGGGGGGTGGGGAGGAGGATGTCAAACAGTGTGTATGGGAAATAATAAATATATACTTTTTATTTTTCAAGTAACTTGAAAGTTGAAATATTAAAGTATGAAAAAAGCTTATATTTTTGGATCAACTAAATGAAGAAATTTTATGAAATATTTGTGCTACAAATGGAATAG
The DNA here is from genome assembly GCA_007922175.1 of Pelusios castaneus. NCBI lineage: Eukaryota > Metazoa > Chordata > Testudines > Pelomedusidae > Pelusios > Pelusios castaneus. The sequence continues at coordinate 5,093,993 of ML685951.1, read as the reverse complement.
TGTACCCAGCTAGGTGATGTATTCATTTCTAACTGGAGTAACAAGTTGACTTGCTATTAAATCTTTTGTAATTTTCTTTGTTGTAAAGATTGATTCTATTTAGAAAGAGAAACAAATTAATTCTGAAAGTAAAATGATACGTTCTTACATAACACACATTAGGGATCTGATCCTGCCAACTTCTATTCATGTAAGAAATCTTTCTTCACATGGTTAATTAATCTAATTGATTTCTATGAAACTGTTTACATAAAGTCTTCTCATAAGTCAAAATTTTCAAAGTTGGTTGCCTAAAGTTAGACCCTAAATCCATATTGAGACATCTCCATTATTTAGCTGCCTAAATCTAGATTTAGGAGCATAACTCCAGTAATCAACTTTGAAAATATGTTTTTATGAAACATTACATTCACTGTTTATTGATTGTAGGGATGTCCTATATGTTGTCCTAAATAGTATAAAAATAACTTGGAATTCTCTTCCTTTGAGCAAGTCATGATAACAAAATACCAGTTAATATGTAGTGCAGCATTGCACACATTATCTCAGTAAATGCAGATTTCTATGCAGTAAACAACTGGAATTACATTTTGGAACATGTTCTTTGTTTTCTTCAGATGATTACGGTATTTATTTATCCCTAATGTTTACTTATGTTGCCACCAGCATATTTCTTATCTGTGCTTAATTTCACAGTGTAATTCTGTTAAACATTGCTATTATATACAAAGTTGATAAAATAACTTAGTTGAAACTTGAATTTTAATACCGGTAAGTAAATTATTTTGAGATTCTGTTATATTTTAAGTTGTTTACTTATTTAATATGTGGCAGTGTTACATTTACTGTTTACTCATGCCATGTCTGAATTTTGTTCCAGCTCTGTATAGCATGTGATGTGCAAACATGAGTTCATGCAACTGTATTTTCATTTGTTGATGAATCAGTTATAAAATATCTTGTACACATGAAGTATGTAATTAGCTATAAATACAACCCTAATAGCATTAATGGGAATGATGGTTAAGGCACCTGTTGTATATTCCCAAGTAGTTATGTATCTCACAAAGTATCCATAGAATTAGGAACCTGAATTTTTCTAAGTCTGATAAAAGCAAAAATCAGAAATGTCATGCAAATAAAGATTAGATACAGTGAAGAAATCAATCAATCAGATATTGTCAAGAGTTCAAGTGAATAAATGTAATCGTAGTAAAGGCATATGAGCTGTTCTTTTCAAAGAGTACCTCTCTGAGTTCAGAAGTTCTGCCTTTATTGGGTGTTCATCCTAGTTCTTAGAAGTATTTCCTGTAAATGAAATAAGTAATTTTGCAGTTCTCATATTCTATCACTACATGATACTGCTTCAGTTAACTAGATTGCTACCTTTAAAAATGGTGACACATTGAATGAATTTAAACAATGATCTCCATAATCTTTATACTTTTTCTCATATCTTGTTGACAGTGTTTCACTGTGAACATATTATGTGTCTCCTCTGTGCAATACTTACTTGGCAGTTCTCTTTGTAGTTGTGTACTCCAACTCTGTCCATTAATGTTTGTGTTGTCTATCTGAATAGGGCTATTATAAATGACTGGCAGTGCTTTCACAGATTTTCCATAGAATCTGTTTTACACAAAGATCAATAAAAAGTTAATATCAAATATTTTGACTTGGTCTTCTGATTTCAACTTAAATATTTTTATTTTGTTTTTCTTTAAAATACATTTGTGTTCTGATTCATATGTCTTGTGGTAGAGAGGACATGGCTGGGGGGGGGGGGTGATAAAAATGCTTCTGAAGAGCAAATTTGTTTCCTCTGGAATGGGCTGGATGACAACTATTTTTTTTAAAAAGACACCGTGAGAGGCTGCCCCTTATTTTATTACAAGATTTTCATGCCCCTTCAGATTGTACAAACTGCACTGTGCAGTATTAGCAATATATTCAGTATGTTTTTGAGGAGCAAAGTACAAACATTTGAGGTAAGAGTGAGACTGTTTAGTTTCTCAGGTAATGGTGTTCTTCCTGTTTGGTTGTGGGCATGAAAAAGCAGGAGTCTTTCAATGGGAAAACAAATTAATAGCTTCTCCACTCCCTCATTCCCACTCCCTGGATGCAATATGTTTCAAGGAAATTTATGATACAGTGAGAGGAGGGAGAAAAATTATACATCATGGTGATCTGACACATAAAAGTCAGTAACTTAATTCCCATTGACTACAATTGCACGAGTGCCCAAATCTGAAATCAGTAATTTTTATGTTAACTTATATAACTGCCCCCCATAATGCTGCTTCTCTGCAGAAGAGTTCTGACCAATAACACAAAATCATTTCTTACAAACACTGAAAGAGATGTCTGATATGTTCAAAGTCCAAAATTACATTTTCATATCTCTTTCTACTTGTGCCTTGCCTGTCACACTGATGAAAATTTCACCCTTGATGTCTGTTTTCCCCGTACATTATAGTAATAGGTTTCACTTGTTATTTGCATCACAGTAGAATCTAGGGGCCTCAGCTAAGATCAGCCCCACCCACACTAACAGTAGAGTGAACAGCCACCGGCCTGTCCTGCCCTGAGGGCAGACCAGCCATCCCAGGGGTGAGGTAGGAGTGCAGTCCACTTTAAGTCGACCTAACCACCCTTAGGTCAACTTAATAAAGTCGATTTAAGGGTTACTCCACATTCACACCGTCCTTAAATCCACTTAAGGAGTTGCCTTAAGGCTTAAGTCGACCTAATGGGTGGTTCTTATTAAATCAACTTAAGCTTTCATTCAGTCGACTTAAGGAAAGTCTGGTGTAGACAGGCAGTAATGTAGGTCGACTTAAGGGTCCTTAAGTCGATGTAAAGTGCTAGTGTAGACATACCCCTTCAGGCTGGAGCCTTGGGCTTCAGCCTTTATAACCCAGGCATTAATCCAGCCCTGCTGGTGCTAGGTGCTGTACAAATACTTAATGTGAGACAGCACCATCCATGAAGAACTTACGGTCTAAGCAGACAGAGGGTGGGAAGGAAATAAAGGCACAGAAAGGTGAAGTCACTTGCTCAGCAAGGTCAACAAAATATTAGCAGAACTGGGAGTAGATCTCGTCATACCTATTAGACTGTACTGCCTCCAGTTGCTTGATGTAATTCAAAATGAGCTCAGAAGTAAAACTCACTGAAAATGTCTTCTCACTCAGAACTATTTTTATGAGCAGTGACAACAGGAACCTCTCAGGGTCCACCATTGTAAAGTATTCATCTCAGAGGCATACAGTGAGGGTTAATCAGTTAACGTTTGGGAAGTAAAATAAAAATTTCTGATGCAAAACACTCTAGAAAGGATAATTATCAGTTTGCAGTGAAAGGGATGGCTTTACCATATAAGCTAGTTGTTTAAGGTAGCAAACTGTTCATGAAATGTTTGTGTGGTTGACTGCATGTTTGTGGAGGTGGTAATTTGCTAGAGCAACAGAACCTCTAGAGTCAGCCCTGTACAATGTTGCTTTCATCCCACTTAAAAAAGCTTGATTCATAAAGAAGGAGCAGTGAAAGAAAATGAACCCTAGCAGTATGATCTTTGGAACACTCAACCAATAAATGTCAGATGACCTAAGCTTATAATTTACAAAAAATGGTACGCAATTTACATATGGTCTCTATGCATTTGTCAGTTAAACAATACAAAGCTATAATATACTGGTACATTTCTGATCTATTTCTGAAATTCCAAAAGTTTGATTCAGCACACAGAGCACAGGATTGACTGCTTGGACAACAGTCCAAAAAAAAAAAAAATCCATATAGTCAGTTTTATCCAAGGTTACATTACAAACCTATAAGCATTGCTAAGATAACATATGAGGAACCCTGCAAGACAATAGTTCCTGGGGTTGCATCTGGGATTGGGGGTATTTGCTCCATGTCTACCCCATAAGTGTCATGTGAGAAACCTGTTTAGACATGGATTAGGGGTGGATAAACTTTGAGCCCCCTATCACTCCCTCCCAGATGGGGTAGGGAACTTAGAGCTTCTGTCCTGCAGCTAGGTGGTGGGGCTAGAGGATTCTGCCCAGAGGAGAGGGATTCTCAGGATGTAGTAAGTAAGTTTGGCCATCCCTTGCATAGATCTTTCACTTAGGAAGACAAGGGAAACCAGTAACTAGTAACTATGGAAGATCTTGACAGAGAAAGTCAGCCATGGCTGGAAAGAAAAAATTTGGTAAGAGAAATACCTTGAACTAAGGCTACAGCTTGCTAAGTTTTAGTCATTAGAAAGTGTATTTTACTTTCATTTGCTTGTAACTATTTGTTTGGTCTTTATCCCTTATATTTGAATTCACTTAAAACCTCTCTTTTGTTAAATAAACTTGTTTTTATTTTTATTCTAGATCCACACAGGTCTGTGTTTAACTTAAAGTGATTAACTCCAATTAAAGCAACAAGCTACTGTGTATTTGTCTCTTTAAAGGAGATGTGCAGGGAAAAATGTGGGTGCCATGTGCCCAATGCCAGCGGCGATGGGGGGGATGCAGGGGGGTTGAGGTGTAGGGGAAGCGAAGAGACAAGATGTGAGCGGGTTGCTGCTGGAACTGGGTGCAGGGGAGGCGGAGGGACACATTGTGAGGAGATCACGCGGGCTGGGAGGTGTAGGGGAAGGCGGGAGGCGGACGGACGGCTGCCCCCTTTCTCTCCTGTGCAAGGAGCTGCCGCTCGCTGACCCTCCCGCTTGGGAGGCGGCGCGTTCCTCGCTCTGGCAGGAGTTCTGGCTCCCCAGGGCCGCCGTAGGCAGCTTCTCCTGCTGCCATGGGAACGGAGCCCGGCTTGTGTCGCTGCCGGCGCTGGAGCCGCGAGGAGGGTGGCGGGTGCTGAGTCCTGACTCCGCTGGCCGCAGCCATGGCCTCTCCGTCCCATCAGGCCGGCGGGGAGAAGCGCAGGCCGCTGCTGGCCACGGCCAGTGACCCGGGGCCCAGCCAGGTGACTCGGGCCCGGGATGCTCCAGCGGCACCGACAGCCTGGCCATTGGGGGCGGCCGGGAGCCGAGCACGGTCACTGGGGGAGAGGAATGACCCGCTCGGCCCCCGCCGCCCCCAGTCCCCATCATTCCCCCGCCGCTCGCTGGCGTCTCGCGGGGACTGGTCCGTGTGTCCGCTGGGGGCGGCTTTAGTTGCCAGAGCTGGGGCGGCCTTGGAAGCCCAGCTGGGCCTGGCCGGGGCACGAGGCCCAGGGCAGAGGAGAACCGGCCGGTGTAGAGCTGGTGGGGTCTGGCACTGCTCCGGCCGCTCCTGTCTCAGCTGTGAGTCCTCCCGCCCAGCGAGCAGATCGGAACAGACTTTAAAGTCATGAAACTAGTAAAAAACATTAGCTGCTCAGTTATGAAGGGAGAGCAGGAATGAGGCAACAGGTGAACTGTTAAATGACAGAAGGAAAGTGCAGCAAGATAGGTTGGGGTGGTGGTCTGGGTAAAGAGATGGAAATGAAAGTCTCGGGCTTCTATTCAGGCATCTATATAAAATTAGAAGAAAGCTATATTTTTAATTATGAGGTTATAATTCCTTATTATTGTAACTTCAAAATTGCAAGAGACTGCCTTATGATATATGATGTCCCTTGCCCCCCTCACTAGAATTATAGTATCGATGTTTACTTTCCTATTTGTTCATATTTTAACATTTTTAAACCATGAAAAAAATTAAGAACTGTATTTGTTTTGTAGAATATTCAGGTGAAGTTTATGGACCTTAATCATGTTATCAAACTACTTGAAGATTCCAACTCAGTAAGTATAACATGTGGGAAAGGCTTGTGATAGATTTTATAGGGGTACTAATAAAACACATGTTGCAGTTAATTACACAGATAAAACTAAGATAGTGAGATGTTGAGCCCCAGTTGTCAGGTCTGTAAATCCCCACTGGATTTATTCTACCAGCATTATATTGGTAGAATTACAGTGTAAGTTTTTCTTTGAAAATATTCAGTGTCAAGGAGTAATGGCACTCATGAGTATTTATGTTAGATATTCATTCATGTGCCTAAATATATACTTTCACAAAAATTGATGCAAACGTGTAGATTATAGACTCAAGGTAGGCAAATGACAGTGTTAGTGTGCAACTGACTGTCGAAGATGACAACTTTATATTTTGAAGCCCACCACTAAGAAAACAGTTACAACATCTATAATTGTTTAAAGTTTATCATCATTTATGTAACTGCCCATATGAATTAGTGACATTTCTCTAGGGGCTTGAATTGGAGGAGGGAGAATGCTTACAAAGCTCAGTAGTCAAGAACAAATAGGGCCAAAGAGACACACAGAAAAACAGTAGCATTTATAGTCTGGACTTCAAAAGATTATTTTTGGTCTGTGTAGGAAGGTTTGATCAACCAAATACACAAGAGCTATAAAAGTTCCCTGTGACTGTAAAAAACCTAGCAATTTATAATTTTTAAGCAACAGGTTCATTGATCAAATCTAATTGCTGATTAAAAAAACCTGAGATCCAGTCTTTCCCTCTCTTTTCTTTTTGATGTGGAGCTGAAAGAGTAGGCTGTGCATTATCGTCATAGAAAAATATTTTTGGTGAGATCATGTGCTGCACCTCCAGGGGGCACAGCATGCATAAGTGCAACACAGGGAACAAGGCCATCATCTGGGCTGGTAGGTGGCTGCTCTAAATTACAATAGCCCTGCCTAATGTCAAAGGAGCCCAGAATGGCCACAATAGAGTGTATTGTCATATCCTGACAAACCCTTAGTCCCTTTTCCAATATCACTTCTTTACCAGACCTACGGCTGGCCTATACAACATTGGTATTGAGAAATTCTGGGCTGCAAAAAGGGATTTTGTGCAAGATATAGGAAATATAGCATAGGAGAGAATTTTGCACAGTTCAAGAATCTAAGTTTTATTTTTAAAAAACCTGGTCAGTATAAAAAATGATGCTTCAAAAGAATGGAAAAGTTAGGGGGTTGTATACAGAAGGGATTGCCTCAGTAGGAGTACAGTAATTGGAACTGCAATACTAGATAGAAACTCTGGTCCATTTAATCCTCTTTCTTTCCAATAGTAGTGGCCAGTGGTTAAGTACATTGAGAGGACAAATACAATCTTGCCTAACTCGTATTCTTTCAGAGTGCTGCTTCAAAGATCATTTTTCTAGCTTGTCACCTTGACCATGTAATTCCTCTCTTTGCATCCATCCATTGCATCAAACTTAAGATACTTGTTTACATTTCTAAGGCCCATCAGGTCCTATGCCTAATCAACTTAGCATTTCTCAGACTCTATTGAGTTGTTAACATTCACCTCCTCTTGGCCAGTGATCAGTCACCATGAGCCACTTGTTAAATTTTCAAACAAGCTTTCTTTCATGCTGTCCCTTATGCTTTGGAGGTGCTACCCATAAACATTCACAAAACTACCTCATTCTTCTTCATATCCCTTCTTAAAACTCTTCTTTGTATGATGCCTGTCAAAAACTTAATAGTTGGTGTTCTGTGATCACTGCTTGTCATACTGACCAATATTGTCTCATTTTCTTGTACTCATCCATAGGTGTATTTCCACCTGTTGTCTTAGATTGTAAGCTCTTTGCAGGCAGGCACCACTTTTTTGTTGTTTGTATACATCATGTAGCACATTGGAGCCCTGTTCCATGACTGAGGTCCTTAGATACTATAACAGCACAAATAATGAATAATAATTAATAATTGTTTAAAAGGGATGGAATGGTCTTCATGAGAGAAGAGAGAAGGGGCTTCATATGGAAAGAGTAAGAATATATAAAGTGTCTGAAACTAAAAAGTTGCCAATGAAGGCAGACAAGGAACAATAGTCTGGGGCATAAACTATTTAATGTGACATTGTAATTATGAAAATTTGTGCTGCCAGAGATGTAATACAACATTTCTGACTAAATCTATCCTGTCAGTGCATCTTTAATTTTATCAGTATATCTAATTGTAAAATCAAAATAGCATACTATCATATAGGCACTATACCAATATAGTTGCGCTCTTCTTCAGGCATCAGGCAACCTTGATAACTCATAGTGCTGTCAGATGATTTAATCCAGTGAGCCCACACATTCAGCCAAAATATCCATTACTAAAAGAGTCTGCAAGATCATAGGAATGGGTGCTGTGCATTTAAAAAACATGGTTAGATCAAGAAACAAATCCTGCTGCCAAATCCTTTCAGAATTACGTAGTATCTTGTAACTTTTTAATCTATTTTCCCACTTGCCTTTGCGCTCAGAAGGCAATAGAACAAAATCATTTAAGGTTTTAAAGGCACACTGCTATTGTTTTTTGTTTTGTTTTTTTAAAGAATAATGTGGAGGAAAGACAGCTAGAAGCTCTCAAGAAAGTGGTGAAGCGGTATGAGAATGGGCTTGTATCCTTTTTTCCTCCTCCATGGAAACTACAGTTCAAGTAGGATGCTGTATTTCATATTTTTAATATTTTGACATTTCAGCATTCTCATTGGCTTCATTTCATGGAGATGCATACCTTTCCCTGATAGCATCAGTGGTTCACTTATGCTTTAATCACTGGCTTAGGGAAGGCCTTCTGTGCAAACATATCATTGCTAGGCTTGCTTGAGTAAGAAAGATTCTTTGGGTGCTTGGGGCTACCTGCTTCCAAATAGACTAGAAAAATCTTAGCAGACATAACACAGAAAAATGTAGATAAAAGAGTGTGCAAACTTACATGTGATTACAGCTTTCACAACTCAGCCCTGATGTGGTTTCTAAGTACTACAATGATTAATATTTTAGAAATGCAAATAAGAGTAACAATGACTAGTGGGTATAAGGTGAAATTTAAATAAAAACAAACTTAAATTAATTAGTTGGAAACATTTTCTTATATTAACAGTACCAGTCATATGTAACAGATTTCTAGAAATAACAGGTGAGACAGTATAAAGCAGGGGTTCTCAACCCCGGCCTGCAGGCCAAAAGTGGCCCGTGGGGCTTTTTAAAATGGCCCAGGCTGCCCAGCCGCTGGCTGGGAGCCGGGCCACAGCTGCCCGGTCACAGCGCATGTCTGGGAGCTCAGCTGTGGCTGGCCACCCACCTCCTCTCCCATCCCGGCCAGGGCTCCAGGTGTGGTTGAGGGGTGTGCTGGGGAGCGGCGCGAGCCGGCACAGCACGGCATGGCTGGGAGCGGGAGGCAAGGCTGGCTGGTGCTGCTGTGGGCATGCTGGCTGCTGGGGGTGGCCGTGGGGAGCGCAGTGTGACTGGGTGCCGCGGGCCAAGGTGGGGGACCAGGGCCATGGCTGTGGCGGGAGCATGGACCACCCTGTTGCTGGGGCTCAAACACCTGCCCACAAACTGGCCCTGTTCATTCAGCCCGACCCCCTGTACCTAAACAGAGATTTATGTGCCTAATTTTAGTTATCCAAATCTGAAAATGTTGAACTAGGCATATTTCTTTTTGAAAATTAAGTATATTACAAGAAATAAGTTCTTTTTTTCCCCCCTCATTCTCAGGAATTCTAACAGTCTAATTTCCTTAACTATTGAACATTAAAAGCCTTTGAAGGATTTAGCGCAGATATTTAAAATTCTTAACCTATGTGCAGAAAAAATTCAGGACCAAGAGGCTTTCATAGAGCCTACATGTGAGATTCTTAAATTATGCGGGTAAGTACATCAGTCTTTACTTTAATAATAAATAACACTGAGGACTTATATATGTACAGTACCCAACCTAAGTGATTTTCACAGCCCCACTGTGAGATAAGTAAGCATATACTGGTGCCCCTTTTTCCCTTTTATAAACTGATTTTCTTTGGGTATGACACAAAAAGACCATCTTTAGTAGTTTAGTAACTATGGAGCTACCAATTGCTGCCCTCGGGACTGTATTGTAATTAACCCCTGGATGCCAGGGAGCAGGATTCCCACATGTGTTTTGTTGCCTGCAGTGGAGTGTTCTGAGACCATTGGAGGCCAAGAGATTAAACAGTAGGTCTTGTTAAGTGTGTTTTGCTCTTTTAGAATGCTCTCCAGATGAGTTAAAAACCTCAGGTGAAGCTAAGGCACCCTAATAGCTTTATGAAGTGATAAACCTTATCTTTATGAAATAATAAACCTTTAGTGATAAAATCCAGAGGGGTAGCTTTGTTAGTATGTGTACAGCAAAAACAAGGAGAGTCCTGTGGTACCTTAAAGACTAACAAATTTCTTCGGGCATAAGCTTTCGTGGGCTACAACCCACTTCATCTTGTTAGTCTTTAAGGTGCCACGGGACTCTCGTCATTCTTAGTGATAAACCAACTTATTAGGGGTTGGGGAAATAATACAAAAAACATTTGTGGGTTTTGTATTGTTTTATCTTTTATAATCTGTATAATTTAACATTTAAAGTTCAGAATTTAGTGTTTAATTGTGAGGACTTGTTAACATCCTCATTGTCATATTATTCTTTAAACTATTTGCAAATCAGAATTAGTGTCATTCATTTCACGTTTGTCAGTATTTTCCTGTCGGTTTGGAAATTGCAGTCATAATAATGATTATCAAGAAGACTTCCCCTTAACTTTTTTTGGTGGCTGCTTCTCAGATGTTAGTGGATAGTTACAACATGTAGCTGAAAATGGGTTGGAGCCCACGAAAGTTTATGCCCGAAGAAATTTGTTAGTCCTTAAGATGCCACAGGACTTTTGTTGTTTTTACTTCTCTAATTGTGCTGCTTTGCTTTGCTGCCCCACAGTGGTTAATGAGAGGTACATCATGAAGTTTTTAGTTTCTTCTCTCTATGACAGAAACAAGGCAAAACTTTTCTGTAATGAAGGTATTGATGTGGTATTGGAACCTAGGGTATTGGACCTTATTCTTTGCTTTAATTTTTGTCTAATGGGGATGTTTCCACACTTGAGTGCTTCAAGTGTTGAGATGTCTATAATTAGGGAAAGTGTTACCTGGAAATTCCTTATCACTTTTCTACCACTATCTTTATATCTTTCCCTATCTTGCTCACACTTTTTCTTTCTTTCTTTCTTTCTTTCTTTCTTTCTTTCTTTCTTTCTTTCTTTCTTTCTT
>ML685951.1:5052637-5082931 GCA_007922175.1 Pelusios castaneus | reverse complement strand
CTTTCTTTCTTTCTTTCTTTCTTTCTTTCTTTCTTTCTTTCTTTCTTATTTGCCCTGTTGTTTTCTCTCTCCTTTCCCTTTCTGTGGCTCTGCTGCTAATCAGAGGCGGCTTTTGGGGTAGGTGAAGCAGGCGCACGCCTAGGGCCCCAAGCAGTAAGGGGCCCCGTCACCTGCTTTGCCTATCCCAAAAGCCGCGTCTGCCTCAGTCAGCAGGAGGAGGAGGAGCTGGCCCTGGGGCCAGGGCCGGTGGCAAAGAGCTAAGGATGGGGAACTGGGGCCACAGAGGGGGGGCCCTGTGGGCATATGGAGGCCCCACAATGGGCCTGTTAGGGGCCCCACAATGGGCCTTCACCTAGGGCCCCCAATAGCCAAAGGCCGCCTCTGCTGCTAATACCAACAGGGTTCTTTTCCCTTACCAGCCCTTTACAGCAAAGCTGTGCATGCACTACAATACGTAGTGAACTGAGCATAACATCTTAATATTTACTTGAATATGAGGGCAATTTTTGAGCATTTATTTACTTATGTACCCTCTATCCTAATGGTATCTGAGTAAACTTATCTGAACAATACCCCAGTTTAAAGAGAGAATCTTCCTCCAAGTAGCCTGAACACAACTAGTAGTTCTATTTTTCTATATTGCTGGTTGTCCTGCCTAGTGATAGATTCCTTTTTTCCTCCCAAGGGGGTAGCCATGTTAGTCTAGTTCAGCAAAACAAACAATGCGTCCTGTTTTATTTATCACATGAAGTGGGATTTTCTCCCATAAAAGCTCATGCGATAAATAAATTTGTTAGTCTTTAAAAGTGCCACTAGACTCCTTGGGTTTGTGTTTTTTTCCTTCTGTGATGGTGCATGTCTATTTATAGCCTAGTTCTGGCATATGACTGATATCATTGAAGTTACTGAGTTTAATATTCCATACTTAAATGAGATTTGTTTGCTGGGATTATTTCCTGGTATACTTAATATGAATTTCTACAATGATACCTACAGCCTGTACTTTTACCTGCCGACAATTTAGTTGTTAGATCATGAAAGTAAACAGTTGTTTTGGGTTCAGTGTCTGGAAAGAATATATTCCCCTGGAAAAACTCTCCTCATCTTCAAGGAATTTCATAAGATAGAGCATATGATATTGTTTTCTATCAAATGCGTTACTAATCTGTCTTTCTGGTATGTTCTAAAGATACTTACAATAACTTGCTTATTCAATTTTTGCAGGTTACCATTTTTAAAGAAGAAATTATCTGATGAAGTAAACTACACCCCTGTAGCTTTAGAATCAATTGCACAGCTGGGTAAGTTTACATTGCTGTGCTGCAATGCCATCCAGAATAGTAAAAAGAACCACTCTTCAGTCAATGATGGACTGGGACTAAAAATTGACTCTGGCATTTAAAGCACACCAGCCGAAGTTCAGGCAGTGAGCTCTATGCAGTTTATTTTTCTGTGCTTATGTCATGTTTTGAAGCCATTGTTGTAACCACTGCCCTTAGATATGTAATCCTCAAGTCTTTCTTTCTAGTACTTACAGGCTTGGACTGATATTCAGAAATATTCAAGTATCAGGGCTAGAAGAGGGGAATGGACACTGTGCTCTGGCCAGTACACCACTGCTGGATCCACATGGTGGGACTTGGGAGAGGGGCAGGGCTGGGAGTGAGGAACGGAGTGGCTGCTGCACTCTAGCCAGGGCACTGCTGGGTGGGCCCACATGATGGTGGGAGAGGAGTAGGGCCGGGAGAGGAGCAGCTGCTGCGCTCCAGCCATTCTCAGCTAGAGGGCTCATGAAAGGCTCCTGCGGCAGGCCGTAGTTATCCATGACATAGTTTTTCCCACCAGCCCTTTAGTGCACCAGCCCCTCTGGCATTTGCCAGAACTACCAGATGACCAGTTCACCCTGTCTTTGGTGGTGCCTGCCCCCAAACTCATTAAAAAGTGGAAGATTACAAAATTAAAAGAGGAAAGCAAGTCAGTGTATTTGAGCCTGCTCCTGTGGAGAGACTCCCTCCATAGCTAGGCTCTCTCCCTATTTTGTTGAAAAGGTATTTCTTGTATGTTTACCTCCCACTGGGTGCGTCTACACTTGTGAATTAAGTCGACTTAAGCCTGCTTAAGTCGACTTAATTTAATCTGCATTTATACTACAATTTCGTAAATCGGCCTAAACTGCTGCTTAAGTTGACTTAAAGAAGTTTTAAGTCGACTTTATTAAACCTAGTATAAAGTCGACTTTACTGGCTAAGTCGACTTTATGAAGTCAATTTAGCCAGTGTAGATGCAGATTAGCCCTAAATCGACTTTAAGTTGACTTAAAGGGCACCAGGGCTCCCCCACTGACCTCCCTGCCAGGGTGGCTGGCACAGCCAGAGCCTGGCATGCCCACCCACAGGGCAGGACACAGCCCTGCCCACCCCACTACTATACCCTGCCCCTGTCCTGCTCAGCCCCCATTGTACCCTGGTACAGTGGCACAAATGCTAAGCCCCCTGGCATTTTGGAAGGGGTGTCCCCTCTGCCACCATGGACCAGTCCCAGGTCCACCTAGCCCCGAGAAGTCAACTTAGGTGTCTACTGTGGATGCTCTAAGTCGATTTGGCAAGGTCCACTTTAAGTCAACTTAATTTTATCGTGTAGACATGCTAAGTAGACTTAACAAAGTTGACTTAAAGTCGACTTTGTTAAGTCGACGTAGCAAAGTCAACTTATTTTGGCAAGTGTAGACATAGCTCTTGTGTCTTGTCAGAAAATAGGATTAAAAATATGGCAGCTGTGGTGTCTCAGGTTACTGGGGCCATTAGGGGTTTCCATAGTGATAAATGGGTGGGTGGGTAAGGGCTCCGGTAAACCTGTGTGTCTGCTGGCAGTCCTTGCCAGACATGCTGAATAAAGCTCAATAAGGGAACTCTGAAGTCTGCTATGTCTCTTGATCATTATTTAATCTTAATACATGACACTGGCGACGAAGGTGGGATGATGAGATAACATCTTGTGAACCCAGGAAATCCTGAGCTACGCAAGAATGATTTTTTTTCCTCACTGTTTGCATGCCTGTGCTATGTGCCTGGAGGGGGATGACTGGAGTTGAAATCTGATCTATTGTTTGGTGAAGCCAAGGGACAGGAGATAAACAATCACAAGAGGGAACCATAGTTCAACCATGGCTTCACTCACAGCTTATCCAGAAGCCTTTGATTCTACCACATCCACTTGGAAACTCTACATAGCACGCTTTCAGAACTTTGTGGTAGCAAAGAATATACACGATGAAAAGAAGGTACCTGTTTTCTTGACCATTATAGGTGCTAAGACCTGTAATTTGCTATGTAATATGCTTTATCCAGAGAAACCCAAGGCAAAATCATATGATGATCTTGTGGAAGTTCTAGGAGCACATTTTTCCCCAAAACCATTGGTAATAGCAGAGAGATACCGATTCTATCACAGGAATCAAGGTGAAGATGAATCCATTGTACAATTCATAGCAGCTCTAAGGGAGCTGACGGAACACTGTGATTTCAAGAACATGTAGGATGAAATGTGACGTGACAGGCTAGTGTGTGGCCTGCATTGTGAAACAACAACAAAACGCCTGCTAACTGAAGCTCAGCTTACCTTGCAGAAAGCCATTGATATTGCAGTCTCTATGGAATGGCCCACGCAGGAGATGCAACTAATCAGGGAAAATGCAGGGATGCATAAGGTATCCAAGGATCCTACCACTCAGCCCCTGGAAAAGTGGGAATGTCACCAGTGTGGAAAAATGGGTCATCATGCATCAGAGTGCTGGTGTAAGGAACTACTGTGTTGGCAGTGTGGCAAGAAAGGACACATCGAACGTGCCTGCAAATAAGAGGACTGAGCCACACAAAAAAGGCACACTGGAGAACAATGAGCAGGCGGTCTGATGGAACAAGAGGGAAATTCTGCATGTAGTAGAACAGGCAGAAGGTGATCATGGTAACACCCATTCTGAAGAGGAAGAGTCACTTCATGTTTTGTCTATAACAGCTGGCCTGCACAAATTCTGGGTGACACCACTGGTGGACAGCAAACCTGTACGCATGGAACTGGACACTAGTGCAGCTGTTTCATTGGTTTCCAACATTGTGTATGAGAAGGACTTTAGACATCTGCCACTTAAACTGACGACATTTGTTTTGCAAATGTACAGAGGAGAGGCTGTACCCCTGTTGGGTACTATTGAGGTGAATGTAGAGCTCAGTGGACAGGCACCACGGCTACCACTATTTGTGGTGAAAGGCAGTTACCCAGCCTTAATGGGAAGGTCTTGGATTAGGAAATTCCAACTCAACTGGGCAGAAGTGCATCAATTGACTGAAGAAGAAATAAACTTGGCAACGACACTAGCGAAACATGCTGCTGTTTTCGGAGAGGACTTAGGCAGCATAAAGGGAATCACTGTGAAGTTAAATATTAAACCTGACTGCCAACCAAAATGTTTGAAGGCCAGACTGGTGCCATTTGCCATCAGGTCCAAGGCTGAAGCAGATTTGGAGGGACTTGTCAAGGAGGGAGCCATAGTGCCAGTCACTCACTGTCAGTGGGTGACACCAATCGTCCCAATAGTGAAGAAAGATGGCTCCATTTGGATTCGTGGAGATTTTAAGGTCACCATTAATCCAGTGTTACATGCAGAACAATACCCCCTTCTCCGCATTGAGGACCTTTTCATGGGTTTGGCTGGGGGACAAAAATTCAGCAAGATTGATTTGAGGCAAGCGTATTTACAGATGCATGTTGAAAAAGAATCTCAAGAGTTGTTGACTATTGTAACGCATAAGGGGCTGTACAGATACTGTCGCTTGCCTTTTGGGATTACTTCGGCCCCAGCTTTGTTCCAGAGTGCCGTGGACCAGATCTTGAGTGGCTTATTGGGAGTACAGTGCTATCTTGGCAACACCCTGGTCACCAGCAAGAATGAAAAGGAGCACCTTACGAACTTAAGAGCTACCCTACAAAGATTGGAGGAATACAGCCTACGTGTTCGCCGAGACAAATGTGAATTTTTTCGGCCTTCTGTTGAATATTTGGAACATATAATTGATGCTGCTGGCTTTCATAAGTCTCCAGCCAAGATGAAGGCAATCATGGAGGTGCCACCGCCTCAGAACGTGAGCCAACTTTGCTCTTTTTTAGGGTTACTGAACTATTATGGCAAGTTTATTCCACAGTTAGCAACGCTTCTGAAACCCTTACATGAGCTCCTTGGGTCAAACAGGAACTGGAACTGGACTGAAGCCTGTGATGTTGCGTTCAACAAGGCTAAACCTGCATTGACTCACTCAAGGGTTCTGATACACTTTGATCCGTCCTTACCCCTACAGCTAGCCTGCGACACCTCCCCTTATGGAGTTGGGGCCGTGATGTCCCACATTATGCCTTCAGGAGAAGAAAGGCCCATCGCTTTTGCTTCACACACCTTGACCAAGGCAGAGACTAATTATGCCCAAATTGAACGTGAGGCACTGGGAATTGTTTTTGGTGTCTGGAAATTCCACCAGTACCTGTATGGAAGGAAATTCATACTCTTCACTGACCGTCGACCCCTAACATCGATTTTGGGACCACACACAGGCATGCCACCTTTGGATGCTAGTTGTATGCGACGATGGGCATTGATCCTTTCTGGATATACATACAAGATCATCTTTAGGAAATCCTCTTTGCATTGCAATGCAGATGGTTTTTCAAGACTACCATTAGCAGTAGCCTGTCAAGATTCGGGCCAGGAAGGAATCTTTTACTTTGATCAGGTGGAAAACACACTTATCACAGCTACTCAAGCAAGGAGAGCAACACGTGTTGACCCAGTATTGTCTTATGTATCTCATGATGCACGGAACATCACTGCCTGACTCCCAGGTCACACCTGACCTCCGCCCCTATATGTCTAGGCTGAAGTAGTTATCAACCCAGTCTGGGTGTTTGTTGTGGGGCATATGTGTCATTATTCCACCTTCATTAAGACCACATTTGTTGGAACAGCTCCATTCCAGTCACTGTGACGTGGTGCGGGTGAAAGAAATCGCACGAAGCTATTTTTGGTGGCCAGGCTTGGACAGGGCCATCGAGGAGACAGCTAGAGCTTGCACCTCGTGCCAGAGCATCCAGAATGCACCTCAGTTAGCACCTCTCCACCTGTGGGACTGGCCAGAAAGGCCATGGCAATGTATTCATGTTGATTTTGCTGGCCCATTCGAAGGATGTATGTTTTTAATTGCTGTTGATGCCCATTCCAAATGGCCAGTAGTCTCTGTAATGCAGTCCACTACTACGGAAAACACTATCCAATACCTGTGTGGCTTGTTTAGTCGTTATGGTCTCCCCGAGCAGCTGGTGAGTGACAATGGACCACAGTACACTTTCCAGGATGTTGAAAGTTTTATGAAGGCCAACGAGATATATCACATCAGGTCAGCACCATATCACCTATCCACCAATGGACTTGCTGAAAGATTCATTCAGACTATGCAGCAAGCTCCAAAATTGGCAAGGGGATTCTCACCCCTTCAGAAATGTCTGGACAACTTCTTGTTACCCTATAGAAACACTCCACAGGCCACATCTAAAGTGTCTCTAGCTTTCCTTATGATGGGACGGCAGTTGCACTCTTTCTTTGATTTGTTGAAACCACAACAAACACAAGTGGTTCAACGCCAACAGCAGACCCAGGTCAATAGACGTGCACTGAGAACAAAGGACCATACCATCACAATTGGCCAGCCAGTCCTCGCTCGAAACTATGCTTCCGGAGCTAAATGGGTTGCAGCAATAGTCATTGCCAAAACAGGACCTGTTTCCTACTCTATCCAGACAGCGGATGGCCTGTCTTGGCAGCGGCATGTGGATCGGTTGTTACCACATCATACCTGTCCTGAGGGTACATCTCAAACCAACCTAACTGACTTCACCCTTGTCAGAGATATACCATCGTGTCACGATTCAGCGGTTCATGTCTCTCCTACTCCAGCCACCTCTTCAAAACCATCGGCCTCCACCCCGGCCCAACCAGACACAATATCTTCACCGGAGCCTGCTACTTCTCCAGTACCTGTGGCCATACCACCACCAATACCACCTTCTAATGTGGGTCCACCAGAAATTCACCCCAGTCCACCTAGAGTGAGAAGGCCTTCTACTCAGCTGGATCTTTAACTAGGGGTGACTCCTTCATCATGGGGCAGAATAATCCCCTGTGTGTTCACCTAGAGATGGGGCAGTCTACCCTCATCTCCCAGTTTAATGTTTATTCTTTTTGGGGGTTGGAGGGCATGGGGGGGGCGTTTTCATTTGAGGGGGAGAAATA
Organism: Pelusios castaneus; assembly: GCA_007922175.1. Lineage (NCBI taxonomy): Eukaryota > Metazoa > Chordata > Testudines > Pelomedusidae > Pelusios > Pelusios castaneus. The sequence goes on along the minus strand of ML685951.1, from coordinate 5,075,598 downwards.
TGTGGTGTCTCAGGTTACTGGGGCCATTAGGGGTTGCCATAGTGATAAATGGGTGGGTGGTTAAGGGATCAGGTAAACCTGTGTGTCTGCTGGCAGTCCTTGCCAGACATGCTGAATAAAACTCAATAAGGGAACTCTGAAGCCTGCTATGTCTATTGATCATTATTTAATCTTAATACATGACAGCAGCTATGGTATCAGATGCCATATTAGTCATCCTATTTTCTTTATTCAGAGGGAAACTGTGTGGAAACCATTGAGATGACCTAATCCCTCTCCACTGTAGCTTGCTCAGGGAATTCCAGCCTTACGCTGTAAAACAAAAGTCAACACAATAGGCTTCTTTATAAACTTCAGACCACTTTCCCAAGACCACTTCCTTCCCCTTCTGACAGTGAATCCTTTCTCTCAGGTATTTTACAGTCAAACCCGGGCTAAGGTAATATTAGCCCAAGTCAGTTACCCTCATGTTGGGGATGACTGCTGGTTACCTCTGCATAGATTGATTGAGGACGACTTCTGCTCTGGATTCAGCTAGTGCTGAGTTGGCTTGAAGCCACTCCAGCTGCAGAGTAGGCTGGGAACCAGCTAACCTTGAAAGTGTTGCCTACAAGATAGCAGGTTATTTCTGCCAGAGCCATCCTGGGACGCATCCACCCCTAGAAGGTGGTGCGTGTAAGGTATATGAGAATTGAGAACATCCGCCCAGGCAGCAGGCCTCCTCCTAACCCCACACTGGAGCAACACTCACTACAGGCCCTCAGCTACAGGGAATAGAGGGTCAGGGGCTGTCCTATAGTAGGAGGGGTGTGAGCATTTGATCCTCGGCTTGCCTACTTGCTGCTTGTGGGTAACGTATGCTCTGTAATGCTAAAGTGCTGAACAGCTTATTATATTAATGCATTAAAGCAAAATATTCATGCATTGGGTGTGATTTCACTGAGTGTATCCGAGACCCCTGCTGAGGGAAGGGCCCTTCATATAACACCTCATAAGGAGTCAACACCAGTATATACAGGATGTAAACAGTAAGGTGGGATGCAAATTACTTAGTGTAGTACAAGGGAATGGAAGTAGGAGGAATCAGATGACATCTCAGAATTTTTCCATTTCTTACAGGTTACTTGATGAGGGTACCAAGCTCTCAAGTGAGGATACAAATCTGTAAGTGTATCATTACCTTTTACCATGCAGAGCCATCAAACAAACAACTTGCAGGTAAAATACACTATTATAAAGCCTTGAAGAATGAAACTGTCAAATGTATGTGATCTATCATCCTTAATGTAACAGCTCTTTATACTCAGCTGTGTCTCCAGTTAAGAATTTTTCTTTGTGCAGATAAACAAGTGCTATAATTACCTTAATTAAACAGGCAATATTGGAGAAATGTGCAATTAATATAATTTTCAATAGGAATATATGCTTGTCATTTAACATATTTTCTTAAAAATGAAATTATTCAATCTATATGCATTGAATTCATCTATGTAATCTGGGAATAGATGCAAGATTAATTTATTTAGACACTATTTATTATAACGTTTTGGGATTAGAGTGAGACAGAACAAATGATTGTGGGGAGGATTTCAAAACATGGAAGGTACAGGAAAAAGGAGTGGTGGCTTTGGGGCTGCAAGTGGAAAAAATATAGAATTCCTGGTTTGGCCATATAGCTTCTAGAGAGGCAGCATTTTCTCCTTTTCCTGGGTTTTATGGATCTAGGAAGTTCACAAGTAACTGGCCATTTCCTTTCTGTGTGAGGATCTTGGACACTGGTACACCTTAGTTCCTCCTGTTCTTTGCCAGTGACGCATAATAGTCTAGTCTCCTGTGAGCTTTAATTCTTTGGTCTAATTTTAGTTCTTGGGTTTAGTGCATGGGTGCTGGGTAGTATTGCTGGCCAGAAGGTTGCATTGGATGATCTAGTGGTCCCTCGTGGCCTGTGACTCTGTAACTATGGTTGCAGGCTGAGCTGGCTTCTGTGGCCTGAGTACTCAAGGTGGTGCTCTCATCTATGTTTTTAAAAGTATTACTCCAATTACATACACATACATTTAACTTTACACAACTGAGTAGTTACACTTACTTCAATAAGTTTTGAAATTCTTGGAATTTTTTGCTTTCCTCTTGTAGCTACGAAAGTAAGAGGTGTTCTATCAAAAATAAAGAACTGTAAATTACTCTTGGTAGACACTATTCCTTAACATGATTTTTCAGTGGAATTATTAATGAGCTTAAAATTAAACATATGCATAAATCTTTGCAGGATCAATGTTTAAACTAAGGATTTATCCTGTAAGGTCCTGAGCTCTCTGGGCCTTATCCAGCCAAACATCAAAACACATGCTGAAGTCAAATGGGGCTAATCACAAGAATGCTGACACTTTGCTGGATCAGGGTCAGAATGCTCAGCAAATAACAGGATTGAGCCTTTGATGATTCACAGCAGTCAGGACTTTGTAGGCAGATCTGCTACTGGAAAAAGTCATCACAAGCTGAGGAACTACTTGCAATGAGGAAATGAAGCGATGTGTCAGAGTAGTACAAAATAAGAGGAATTTTTACAAGAATCTTGTCTTTTTAAAAAATGGCTTTTTCCTCTAAAATGTCATTTGTCTTTTAAAAATTTCTCATACTTAACTCTCCATTACTTAATAAGACGGAACATAGGAATCTGAACTGCTCCTCTCAGTACCACTGTCCCCATCTCCCATAGTAGTGGTTTCTGTATGTTTGGCAAAGGAAAAGCAAATGCTGGCAATTTAAGCCTGCCATCAATATGACTTGGAGGTGTCATCTTAAATGATGTGATTTATTCATGTTGACAGAGAGACAGATATATTAATCACGAGAGGCAGCATGGTTCAGAAAACAGGGCACTGGACTGGGACACAGGAAACTTGGCTTCTGTTCCATATCTGCCACTGACCTGTTGTGTGACCTTGAGCAAGTCAATTCCCTGTTCTGTGCCTCTGTTTCCTCTCCTACCTTTTATCTGTCTTGACTGCTAGCTCTTCAGGCCAGGACCTGTCTCTTACTATATGTTCATATAGCATCTAACACAATGAAGTCTTGATCTTAATTACAAATTTCACTTTTTCAGTAATGTTAGTGAAAAAATCCATTCACATTTCATCCCATTTTGAGGAAAGCTAAATATTATATGTGATTGTGGATGTTTAAATAGTTCTACCTTTCAACTATTGTACATACAGGTTTCCACTATACAAGTGCAAACTATAAGATACAGATGGCTGAATTAGGCGGATTAGCAGAAACCCTAGTATTGTCACTGGCGTTAGTTGAAAATCAACTTGCTGAGAAGTTATGGGTACTTAAAGCCCTGCAGCATCTCTCCACATCTGGTTAGTACAAGATATACTTTTAACAATCTCATTATCTCAGATATACTCTTTATAAACATCTAAAAAAATTACCAACCTGCAGAGACTCAATTATTCAGACTTTCCTAATTCCAGGAGTAAATTGTAAACTTATGATGAAAGCCCAAGCAGCCAGCAGAATCTGTTCTCATCTAAATGATAATGATCCCTCTGGACAATTACTGTTCCGTTCATCAGAAATCCTATGGAATTTATTGGAAAACACGTCAAAGGAAGAAATTGTTAATCAGCTCAGTAACTTGGAATGTATACAGTACGTAAAATCAAACATTATGTAAACAATTTGGAGTATTTATATCATACTAAGATAATATGTTGTTGGGTTTTGGCGTTTTGTTAGATACCTACTGAGAGAAGAGACAAAAGAGGAATGCAGATTACGTAGTTTATCTGCAATTATTACTGGCCCAATCCTGTAAAAGGAAAGCTCTGTAGAATCAGGCCTTAAATTGATGCCATGCATCACTGCAATAGTAAAAAATTAAAGTTTTATAAAATCAGTAGAAACTGATACATTAGAAAATGCAGGGTTGAGAACCAGAGCCTCAGTTAGGTTGCTCTATTACAGTTAATGAAATTGTGCTGATTTTCACTGGGGATTTGCCTTTTTGTTTTTAAAGGAAGTATTTTAATAGTCAGCAAGATGTAGTTAAACACACCTTTTGCTAGAGTAAATAGACATCTTTTTTAATTCAATTTAAAGTCCCACCTGTAAGGCAACAGTCAGTAGTGTCTTAAATTAGACACGCCTTGGTATGTATAAAATAACTTTTTTGAGGAAAACTTAGGAAGTTGTGATGTTTGCAACTGCACCCTAGACTAGATCTTGAGAAGTCTGACATTGCAAAGGGATTCAAGTGCTCTGGAGCTGCTCATAAATAGAATATGAAAAGAAAGGTAAAACTCTTGACTTTCATTTTCTTCTAAGTGCTTTGAAGGAAGTGTTTATGAACCTACTCATACATGGTTTCCGTCACTATGATCGCCAGCTAAGAAATGACCTCTTAGTAATAGCCACACTCATAGCTGAAAACCCTGGAGCACCAATGATTGTGAGTACTCAGATTTTTTAACCTTATAGTCTCAATTAAAGGGAGTGTAAGCAGGTGAGGTGCCTGCTCTGCTCTGTGCACTGGATATGGTCCAAAGTTACCACCTTCCTGGGAATTGTTGTATTGTTAAATTTGGTCCACTTTCTCCCATGTTTAGCTGTTTCTAGGGCTTTCCTTCAGAGAAGACTTCGTTTTTTCCTGTAGTTCTCTCTGCCTCAGAGACACTCAAACCCTTGATACTGCTAGCTCCTACCCAATAGCATAAAGATGATTTAATAGTGAGAAAATAGAAATGATTGCATCTCTATGCAAGGTTTAATAGAAGGTTCCTGTTACAGGGAGCCTTATGTTTAAAACTTTACTCATTGTTTGGAAAACAAGGATTAAGTGTATTACAGTACATTACCTAAGAAGTGTGTGTTTACTTCATTACATCTTCTGGAATATGTTTATAAGAGAACTGTATGGTTCCTTGTTTTAAATAAGCTAATATTCTTTCACTCTGTTTCACAGTTTTAGATTTAGAATTTTAAATAGTCATGACAAAATGAATAATTAAGCAAACAAATTCCGGATTACATGGATCAATTGGATGTTGTTTAGGGGCCTGATCAGACATGCTCGCCTTATATGGAATTCATCTTTGTTTGAACAGGTGTTTCACACTCAGATGCCTTGTTGGATAGCCCCTATAATATGGAAAACAGGATCATAGAATTTAATTCTTGCTTACTGTTTTCCCAGTAGCCATTTCAGAATGTCCATTGCACTTTTACAGTAGCTTATTTCATATCTGAAGTTTTAAGGGTCCAGATCTGTAAAAATATTTATTTATTTATGTCTTTAAAAATGTTTATGCCTTGATGTCAACAAAAATTAGGCACATAAATACTTTTGAGGATCTGGGCCCAAGTGTTAATCTACAGTAGATATTTAGCAACCTTTTTTCTTTCCATCATATAAAACAGTTCAAACCAGTGAAAAACCATGCACTTTATGACAACCTACAGATCAGCGCCAAGATTAAGACTGCGAGTAAGACAAAGGAAATGAGAACTAAAAATTACTTCTAGAAAACAAGTATATTCCATGATGGAATAACATTTGTTTTCAGTTTAGACTGGACACTCAATATATTTATTTTGCATTGTTTACGGAGATTATCCAAAAGGTTCAAGGAATGGGTAGTCAAGTACATTACTTTATATGATCAGTAGATTAAAGCACTCTTTTGTGGTTGTTAAATGCATATTGAAGCAGGTTTGAAATCTGTTCATTATTGCATCCCTCCACGGTATCACAAAAGTCCTATTTTTTCTTTAGTAAAGAGGCTCATAAATCGTCATTGCAATATTTTTCTGATGACAAAAAAGTGCTTTTTTTAGATTTGAGACTACTGGACTGAGCACAGTATCAGCCCAATAATTGCTGAGTACATGAAGGAATAGAAGAACTGTAGTGGTGGTCTGGTCAGTTCTTTGTGGTGATTCTAGTCCTGGAGGTATTGGCACTCAACTGGCTCTCTGGCAGCTATAGTTTATGCTTATCCATTTTTTGCCATGGACCATAAGAGCCAAATTTTCAGTATGTTGCATCCATTTGTGGATGCATCATTTGTGCATGCAATTTTCATGTGATCACTTATAAATTTTATCATTTGAATGTAAAAAACATATTTACATATACAAATTTAACACACACATTTGAGTGTACAAATGAATCCACAAACATTGCTCAAATTGGTGATTCACGTATGCAAAATCATATGTACACCAATGAGGGGACCCACTTGGAAAATTTATCAGTAACTATATACTGTGAGACCATCATCTTCATCTGTGCCAGACTGGACCTGGGAATGCCAATCTTTTGGGCCATCCATATATTTGCACAGATTCATGCAGAATGAGGCATACATTTTGAATAATCGTACCCTTCGATTACCAAATATCCTGTTATCTTCTTTGGTAAAATGCTGACTATACTGACAAATGAGGGTTGACATTTTGAGGTGTTGTCAAAAAAAGAGAAAAAGTAACATTTACAATGAAATCATGCGCTATGATTTAATTAAAACATATTTATTTTATATATCTATTAGGAAAGTGGATTTACTAAGCAGTTAATACTATTAGCCACATCTAGTGAAGGTAAGACATCTTTTAACTAATAAATAGTGCACCTGTGGAGTACAAGTGCTTTTCTTAATGATCCTTTTTTCTGTACCTTTAGTTGTAATCAGACTATAATTTCCTTCCCAGTTAAAAGTCATAATCCTTTGATAAAAGGATTTAAATTCACCTACAGCTATGAAGACTTTGAGCTGAAAAAGTTGCTGTTTAACATGATTGCAGTCTTAGTGAAAGATCTGTGTACAGTACAGGTAAGTTGTACCCCAATTGGTGATGTAAATAAATGAGGGTTCTACTGATCATAACAATATCCTTTTATGATCCATGTCATATGTTCATTGGTAGCTGAATAATTCATAATTTTACACCAATAATGAGCCTCACATTAGTGCTGATGCTGCACTGCCTGTATAAAGGGCCTGTATTTTAGAGGTTCTGGAAATCTAGTCCAACAATTAAAAAAATTACGTAGTGAATACTGAACATAGCTCAAATGCCGATGTAGACCAGAACAAGCCAAGTTCATCACAGAAACCATGGTTTACTGAATTGATGCAGAATACTATTTGTCTTCACTGAACTATACTCAACTCTAGTTTCACTCTACCTACTCCTGATATCCATTGCCAACTACAGGTGATTTTCCTAGTGCAGACCAGGCTTCTCCTGGGTATTTTCTCCCTTTTTCTGCAGATACTGGCAACCTGAAGGAGCCAGTTGGCAATGAGTGGGTTAAACTGATGACGTGTTAGCTGAGTGTATATGGGAGCCAAGAATTACCATCAATCAAGCTTGTCATTAGTTGCTAACCTGTCCTCTTACTGCACACCTATCTCTGTGCTTTTTATATCAGAATTACACCATACCAGCAGCAGTCAAAACATCACTGACATCCCATTAAACATGCCCCGTGTGACGCAGACCATACTATCCTCAACAAAATGACTTCAGTTTTGTTATTAGCTCTATAATGGTAGCAGCATGGGGTTCTGATCCATAAGTGGGACTCCTTTGTGCTAGGGACTGTACAAACAAAGACCAAAAAGAGGTCCCTGCCCCTATGATTACTTACACCAGCTGAGGGATGACCCAACAGTTTTATCCAAGAGACTAATTATTAAAAAACCCAAACAAACATTAGTGTTATTAATCACTGAATTAGCACAGACTCATTGAGAGCTTTATCCACTGACCATTGATATGAAGTGATGGTATAATGACCATGTATCATGCAGAGAGAGTCTGTATGTTGCCAAAACACTGAAGGGTAGATTTTAAGTTTTAAGAAGGAAATTGCAAACAGTTGGGATAAAAACTATTTTAAAAATTAGTTGACAGTCTCTTAGATATTTTTCATATTTACGTGTGACATCCTTAAGCTACATCTGTATCCTGTTTGTCTTTTGAATCTGCAGCTGCTAAATGAGGGTAAAGTGGTGCTGGCTTTGTTTCATTATGTAAAACCAAATGAAAAGCCTGGTGTACATGATTGGTCTGCTGCCCAATATGAAGAATTACAGCTTCATGCAATTGCTATCTTAGCTTCAGTGGCTCCATTATTAGTGGATGATTACATGACCTGTCAAGGGAATACGCGCCTCCTTATGTTTCTAGAATGGTGTGTGGGACAAGGTGAGTTGATTTTTAGACATCAGTCTCAATTATATATCATGGCAAAATATGATACAAGTATTGGACAGAGAAACTAAAACTGATCAACATGGAATACAATTTTCAAAAATAGTTCATGTAGGAAATTCATCGGTTTTCTCATCATTATTTTTAAAAACCCAAATAAATAGGGATGAATTCTTGTACTTAAGAAAGTAAGTGAGTGGTAACAGTCCCTTCATTGCACTGTTAGATGCTCTACAGTTTTTTACACAGCAGCTCACAAATGCACTTAATAGTTGGCCGGCATTCCTTTTTTTAATTCCCGTTCTGGTGTTTCCCTGCACAGAAATAAATAAAATGTTATCAATTGAGTATTTTGTGGTACAGATTTTCAGTTACTCAGTCTACCCCTTTTATCAGTCATTTTGGAGCATCGATCTCCATTGAAAAAAGCCAGTCAGTAACTTACTGAGCTAACTAAATTGTTAAAATAGGTAAGAATATTCATTAAAAAAAATGTGTGGTCATTAGTGTTTTAAGATTTCTTATTAGAAAATTATTTTTAAGCAAAAAGCCTTTGTAATAAGAAGAGGTTAGTTATTTTTTTTTCCAGTTTATTTGCAACCTGCAAAATAGCAGCTGAAATTACAGCTTTATTCTCAATGTACACTATAGTGCAAAAGTAAATGTTACTTTTGATTTTTCCACAGATCCCTTCTTCGGTCAAGGTAACTGTTTCCATGGCGCAGGTGGTCGTGGCAACAAACTTGCACAGATGCGCTACAGCCTGAGAGTACTGAGACCTGTGGTGTCCCTTTGTGACGAAGCTGTGAATCTCGATCTTTGTGATCAGGGAGCAATTAACCAACTGTTGGGTAAAGTGCAGTTTATATTATGATATTTATCCAGTATCTAATTTGTTCTTCCGGTGAATACAATGTGTTTGGAGTGTTGCACGTAGGGATGCAAACTGGGAAAATCATGTTCTGTAACTTCCTATTTTACCCTCTAGTACATCTAATTTTCTGTGCTACTATTTTTTATGCATTTCTAATACTGAAATCACAGGCTATGTCTACACTACCGCGTTCGCAGACAGCCACTGCTTTAATGATAGCAGTGAGTAGTGTATACAGAGCCATCCTTTTTTCAGTGGAGTGTGTCTTCACCAGCACCACTTCCACCGACAAAAGAGGCAGTGTGGGGGAACTGAGAGAGGAAGCTCTTAGTTCCTGCAGGGAGTCCACAGGCTCCCTGCTGCCCTCCCACCCTTGCTGGGGATCAGGGTCCCCAGTAGCAGTGCTGCTGCAGTTGCCTGGGGCTTCCTAGTCTGGTAAGAGCCCAGAAGCCCCAGGGCTCAGGGGTCCCTGCGGGGCTTCAGCTTCAGGAGATCATCTGTCCCTGGTGGCAGCCCCCCTTTGCTGCCCACTGGGGAGCCACAGCAGCTGAACCGCCATGAATGGAGGAGTCCCGATGGGAGTCCACGGAGCCCCAGTGACTGCAGCCACGCTGCTCCTGGCATCCTGGGAGCCCTGGCAGCTGCCTCCCCTGCTGCCAGACAGAGGAGCCCAGGCGGTAGTCCAGGGAGCCCCAGCAGCTGCAGCCAGGCTGTCTCCAGGGACGGGGAACCCCAGCAGCAGGGGAGGCAACCACTGGGTCTCCCTGGTCCCAGAGGCAGCGTGGCTGCAGCCCCCCAGCTTGGCTGTCCCTGGCATGCGGGGAGCAACTCCCCAAGGTTCACCCCATTAGCTGCCCACCATCCTGCCGCAGGGGACCAGGGCAAACCCCAGCAGCTGAACCCAAGCTGAGACCAAAGGACACCGCCCTGCCCTCCCCCACCCCTTTACTGGTCAATTTCACTTCTCTAACAGAGCAATGTAATTGACAAGCATGATGGCTCCCGTTGGTATAAGGAGGAGGAGCATCCACACTGACACTCTGCTGCCTTAATTTTTCCGACAAAAGCCATCTCTCGTCTAGGTGGTTTTATTTTGTCAGCAAAACAGGGCAGTTTTGTCGGCAAAGAGGAGAGTCTAGTGTGTATGCCAGGACCATTTTGTTGACAAAAGCTGAGTTTTGTTGACAAAAATTCCTAGCGTAGACAAGGCCATAGTTAGTTTTGTGCCCAGGGTTTTAGGTACTATTTCATCGTTATTAACACTTGAGGGTTTTCATCAATTAACAGGTTTGACTCTTATCTGGGTTACTTCTCTTTCTTCATTTCAAAAGGGAATTAATCTCTTTCATGAAACATCTTGTGGCAAGGCAGGATGTGAATCTATGGCACACTGGCTTGCTGCATGCTAACTGGCTATCTGAACACTGCTAGATCCCAGTGATAGTCCTGGAGTGTGGCTCAGTGTTCTGCTTTCTGTACACTAAGCCACGCTCTGAAACTTTCACTGCTCTGTAGAAGTATCCACATAGCAAGTTAATGTGCAGCAAGCTGAAGCATTGTAGATTCACACTCTAGTTTGCCTCACAGTAGTTTGCTGTGTAGACAGGCCTGTAGTTCCATTGTGTAACCTTTACTCCGATGGACTAAAGCCAATCTCCTCCTTAATTTTCATTGTTAACAATTGATTTTAATTTATAAATTCTACAAGCTGTGTGAGCTTTTGTGAACCTCAGTAAATGAAACTTGGAGAGCACAGATAGATTGTGTTAGATATAGAATGCGTGTATTGAAAAGTTTATTTTAAAAATATCAGCAAGTATTTAATTTTTATGTTCTCTGTGTAAAACAGGTCACTTGTATATTTAATTTGTCTGTCATTCCAGATATCTTAAAACATATAGCAAATGAATCTAAAGAAAGAGAAGATGCCATTGTACTAGAAATTCAAACAGATATTTTACTTATCTTGTCAACTCTCTGTGAAAATGATCTTCATAGAAAGGTTCGTATCATACTGCCTTATTCTTTGAGAAAAGTTAAAATATATTTTTATTTATATTACACTGCCATTTTTCTTCAAAGGTAAGTATCATTTGTAGTTCACCACTCATGAATCAAAGGGTCTTTGACATCAGGTTTCAGTGATGTTGCATTATATTTCCCATCATCTTGCTCATAATCATTTTCAGCAATTGACTGAACCCTGTCATTACCATTTTGCATCTTCTAAATAAAAGGATGACAGTATGTTTGTTGGGGTGAAGGAAAAGTGAGATAGGAAAGACTTTTAGAATCAAAAACTGAAAATCTATTTTAGCACTGTTAACTAGAAGAGAATTTTTTCTTATACTGACAAAGAAGAACTAATGCAGATACAAGGAACGTGATATAGTTTTTCTTTCTTTTGAGATTTTGTGTGTATTTAGGAAAAATATAGTTTTGATTAATGTCTTAACAGGAACTCTTCGGCTGTGAAGGCGTGGATATACTTATTCCATTAATGAAGATGGATCCAAAAAAGTTATATAGTGGATTAGGTCATAACCGACTCCTTTTTAGCACATTAGATAGTTTGTGGTAAGTATGGAACTATTTTAACAACAGTAATTGTTAAAAGGAAACCTTGTATTTTATGTTTGCAAAGTTGTTACTCTAGGCATGAAAGCCTTTTTCTTATTTAAGGTGCTTAAATGTTCATTATGCTATTTGATTAAATGTTAATAATAAAAATAATATATTTGGCATACAATTCATCTGGGGTTCAATCTTTGGTCCTAATTTCACCCATAACAGGCAGAAAGATGCCCTAAAAGAGCAGCTGAAGATTCCTCCCAAGCCAGGAAAATTCTTAGATTGCACAATCAATAGTTGGCTCTAGGCCACTCACTTCCCCCTCCACTCTTAACACAGGTTGGGAGTAAGGAGGGGCCATGCCAAGGTGGGAGGTGCAGCACATGGTGCTCCCCCTCACCTCAGTTGCCACATCTATTGCATATAAGTAGCGTAACTTGTATTGTGGGCTGTTTCTGCCCATAGCAACCCAGGATTGAATTAGTAGAAAGATGTCTTATAGCTGTACTGAATGAAAATTGCATCACTGATATACAAAGATGTCCACTCATTTCAGTCTTCAGATGATGGTGACCATGAACTTGAGGAAGTAAAAGTGGCTGTAAGTCTCCCTTGGTCGTGAGGCTGATTGGGGCCCAAATGAGGTTACTCTGACTTACAATGGCTGAAACAAACCTTTCAAAGTTTTGGGGTTTTTTTCCCCTGAAACATTCTTAAAATCAGTGGCTTCTTCAACCAATTTTTCTAGTTATATTTATTTTTTCTGTTACAAGCAATGTATAGTCAATAGATTTAAATGCAGTGATAAAGCTATGGATACTGTACATATCTTCTGTTCCCAGTAAAAATCCTATAATATATCAAATTATATTTTTATGCAATATCTTAAAGTAAATTATCTGCTTGTTTGGTGGGATATTGTAAAAAATAAAAGTGTTTTCTACACGTGGAAATTATTTCTCTTTAAGGTGCTGTGTCATGGGATGCTACATCTCAGAGGATTATTTTCTTGAGCAAGAGGGCATTTTTCTTCTTCTAGATTTGTTGGCAGTAGGTATTATTATTAAGGTATAACACCATTACTAAAACATAGAAAAATAGCAGTTTCCTTGTTGTTATTGATCTTTTTCAGAGCATCACATTGATATGCAATATCATGTGAATGCCAGAGCAGTTAATTCACTCACTGCAAGTATCTACACATCATGGCACATGCACATGTCATGCAAGTTTCTCATTTTATGTTTGTTTGTTTTTTTAAATATTGGTTAGTGTTAATTTCAGACAAATTTATATTTTAATGGATCCTTCAATTTATAGGAAATTCCTGATTCAGAAACGCATTTAAGCACATGCTTAATTCTCACTGAAATCAGCAGGATCACACTTAAGCAAGTCTTAAAGTGGTTTGATGATTCGGGCCTTAAAAGGTACATATAGACCTATGGCCAGCATTTTACAACTAGCAACCTAATGTGCTCACACAACTTGTGGGCCTTCCACATACAAAGTGCAAGTCCAGGTTTTGTGAAACTAATTTCGGTGACCAGTTTTGAACAGTTTGGTCCATAGGATTTCTCTATTTTGCCTATAACGGTGGAATTCCTTTGTGATCTAAAATCCTTTCAACTCTTTTTCCATGTCTTGACAAAGTTAAAACAAAAGAACATATGCAACCTAATTCTTGGAATATTGGTTGAATTTTGTGACAATCCTAAAACTGCTTCTCACATCAACACCTGGCGAGGGAAAAAAGATCAGACTGCAGCTAGCCTTTTAATACAGTTGTGGAAACAAGAGGAGTTGGAGCTGGAAGTCAAACATGATCAAGACGGAAGAATTGTTGGTAAGTGTTAGCAGACTTTAAACCATCAGTGAATAGTTTCATTGAATAATATAGAAATAATAATATAGAATATAGAAATAATATAGAAAATAAAGCATTCTTCTTACAACCGAGTCTCCTTCTTTATCTGACCAAGTTCAAAATACTTACATATAGTTTTAATTTTGCCATACAGTTCTGCCACTAGGTGGCATTTGCTTCATTACCTGGCAGGAGAATTGTCACTAATATCCTCAACTGTCCATTCCTTTTTAATGATTGACAGTTGAACAGGTTCATTAAGCAGCTGTGTCCTTAAGAAGGGTTCTATGTCATATTTCAAAGTTTCCTCGAAAGTGGTTTTATTGAGAGCTTCCTGCAACTAACTTACACAGATACAAAATGTGAAATAGCAAAAAAAGGGGAAGTCTTATTGTTACAAGCTGTTATCAATGCTAATCAGCATTTCCTGGCCCAAATTCTTCCCTAAATCAGTGGAGCTATTCCAGGTTTGCACTGGTATACAGTAAATAAGATATAACTACCCCAGTTTTGGAGGAGGTGACCATGGATAAATAGTAAAATATACCAGTATATAATTGTTGACCAACACAAAACCACATAACCTATTTTAAAAAAAATTATAAAAGCTCTTGTAAATTTAATAACGGTGTAATCTGACACTTGCTAATTTTTTGTGTGTTTGTGTGTGTGGTGAAATTATTAGATCCCAAGAAACCTTTAGCTGGCAACTTCCAAGAACAGCAAGGAGTGATCCCAATGCCTGCCAACTGCCCCAGCATTGCTATTATGGAAGTGTCTGAAAACATGAGGGCAAAAATTTATTCTGTATTATGCAAACTAGGTAAGGAATATACATGGCATTTCCATTTTCAAATTTATCATTATCTGAACTTCTTTGCCAGCAGCACAACATGGCCATTGCTATACGTGCTTGGCCTACATTCAGGTTAGATAGCAGAAAAAACTTTCTAATAATAAGGATAGATAAGGTCTGGAATAGGCTTCCTAGAGAAGTCGTGGAGTCCCCATCATTGGAAGCTTTTAAAAACAAGTTGGACAAACACCTGTCAGGAATGCTCTAGGTTTACTTGGTCCTGCAGTGGGCTGGACTTCATGACTTCTCGAAGTCCTTTCTGTCCTTGTGATTCACATACAATATCTCAGTATTACTTATGTAGTTCAGAACACCAGATGTGAGGAAACAAGTAGGATGGAAATAGATTATACAAAATTGGAGATCTTTTTAAAGCCTTTAAAATCCTGTGGCATACTTCTCAATGAAGCCAAGTCACATACTGGCTTTTTTTGTCTGTGATATGGCAGATCGAGAAAGCTCAGTGAGGCTTTTCCTTTCATGCCATGTCACATGTCACAAAATGCTTTAAAACTTTAAAATGAGGTAAAGCACATTCTAATAAATATATACTACAGTGCTGGGCTACGAGTATTTTGTGAATCTGAAATTCATAATGAGATTTGGGTAAAACATTCAAAATTATGTTAATTGAATATTGTTGCAATTCAACATGCACAAAAGTGAGAGTTCAAAATTCTAGCAGCTGTACCTTGCCTCCCTCCTCTCTGGGTACATTTATTCTTAGTAACATTTTATAAAATACTGTAGTCGTACTTCTTGCCAGGCTGAGTTCAGACATTGCAAGAGGCTTTCAGTACAAATCCCTGAAAGAAAGTACCAAGACCACTGCAGTATAACTCTCCTGTGGGCTACTTCTCAGTTATACAGCTCTGCTCCTTCGATGCATCACTTTATTGGAGCCACAGTATCATGCTTCTCAATAAGGAAGGACCAAAGGGGTAGCTATGTTAGTCTAGGTCAGCCAAACAAACAAGGAGTCCTGTGGCACTTTTAAAGACTAAAAAATTTATTTATTGCATGAGCATTCAGGGGAGAAAATCCCACTTTGTCAGACAATTTTAAGATGGGGAACTTACAGAATGGGAGGAAGTTAAATGCAGGAAAATGTATGACACAGGATCAGGTCAGGCTGTAACAGCAAATCAGAATAGGTGACGGGATTCTAACACAGGACTCCTTATTTGTTTTAATAAAGAAGGAGCGAGTCACATCTATCCCTTATGGAACCTGACCTAGTTTAAATAAAAGAACATTTCCTTGCCACAGAAGTGTAGCAGAGACATAACACCAGCCATGGCAGTACAGGTGATATGAAGGTTGTTTGGACACCCAGAAGTAAGGCTTTAAAACAGAATGATTTAGTTACAGAGAAGTGGGCTAGCTTGTCACCAGAAGCCAGCACAAGTAATTGACAGGATTAGAAGAGTATTTGGTGAAGACACCATACAGATTTGTGATATCACTTTTGCATTTCATAAATGTGTCACACTTAGTAAATGCCATGATGCATTATACGTTAAGACAAATAGATGATGTCATTCATATCTAGATAATAATTAACAATACTTTTTTAGGCTTTGAAAATTTGCCTGGTTTGTCCGCTAAGGATTTTGTCACACTCGCTATCATACGTCGATATCTTGACTTTAAAGTGAGTATGTTTTTAAAAGTTACTATTTTACCAACATTTGCACACACACAAAACAAATACAAGAAAAATAAAAACATTACAGCTGAAGAAGAACCCCTTGATAATTGCTATATGTACAAGTTATAAATCAAGTTTAACACACAGCCCTCAAAAGGTATTTTTTCTGCCTTATTCTTCTTGAGTACCCATGCATGCACTGGTGCATGCACACATTCTCATGCACACGCACTATGACCACTTGTTATGGCCCCCGAAAGGCAGCTTTGTATCACAAAAGTAGGTGTGGCTGTAAATTCACACACCGCATAACTCTCAATAACTCTCTGTGAAGACAAACCCTGTGGAAACATATTGGAGAATAAAATGTAACAAAAAGAGGAGATAAAGAAGATATCTGGATTGTATTTGAACCACTGGAGTTTTCAGAAATAAATATCAACCTTTTTTAAAAATAGTCTGTTTGGGTTTTTTTACACAAAGGTTGGAGAAGTCTGGAGTGAAGTATGTGCCGAACTAAAAGAAGAAAAGTTCAGACCAGTCACTCCTGATAAGGAAGCCTTGAAAGTTATTTCAGAGGCATTAGAAAATGTTGGAAAGATGGTTGCCACTCTCCAGACTGACATGCTTGAAAGCCAACAGCACCAGGAACTACAAGAGGAAGAAAAGGTTTACTCTAAGGTAAGACACCAAGTATTTATACAAGAAAAGCCCTTTTACTTCAGTGTAAATTATGTTGCTGACTACTTATATTTGTAAGAGTCTCTTGTTTAACGGAACTCAGAGTTGCATCATATTTACATTAAGGTATTTTCTTCAGATTTCATAAGCAATTAAGTGAAATAATTTTTAAAAACTTAATTTTATTTCTCCAGTATTCTATAATTTTGTTAATATTTAATTAGCACTATGAAAGAAACAACTGTGCAATATATCAGAATCAAAATAGCAATCATACCTGGTGGTGTCTTAGATCTGTGTCCTGTTTTTTTACAGGAGAGGAAGGGGAAGGTTATAATAATTATAAAGCAACCATCACAAATAGATCTCTTTCTCATAGTGAAACTCTAACGGCTGAATCTACACTTGCAGGGCAACAGTATTCCCAAACTGTGTTTAAACATGATTAGTGGTAAAACTGGTTCCAATACAGTTTAAAGTAAAATGAGGTGAATAATGAATTTTTCAATTCACTGGCAGTTTCAGAAACGGGTGGGAAGAAAAATCATTTTGGGTCAAACTAAAAATGACATTTTTGAAAATTTTCAATACATTAAAAAGTGCAAAAAAAATTTCACGTGAAAATGAATTGGAAACAGTTGGACACTACCAAAACAGAAAACTTCAAATCAAAATGTTTCAGTAATGTCAAAACAACATTTCGGCCATTTAGTCTTTCATGTATTTTGACAAAAGGAAGGAAAGGATTCCCCAAAAGGCTAGAGAAGATGGAGGTGGTGGTTCCCTTATAAGCTTTAGCCCAGTTGCAAGGGCACTCACTTAAGATATGGGAGACCTGGGCTAAGATTCTTTCTCCATCTCAGTGGAGGTCGGAACTGAATCCATGTCTCCCGCACCCCAGTGAGTGTCCTATCACTGAACCAAAGCTTATAGGAGAACCATCACCACCACCCCAGTTCCTTCTGTTTTGAGAATCCTTTGCTTGCTTCTGTCAAAAGGCCTGAAAGTGAAAATGAATTTTTTCAGATCAAAAGAAAATGTTTAATTTCAACACTTCCAAAATATTTCAGCATTTTCAGTTCAGTTGAAACTGTTTGGTGAACCTTACACAAAATACACAAATAGTTTCAATCAACATGAAACTGTGTTTTCCAGTGAATAAACTGGTCATTGGAAAAAAAACTTGGTCCAGCTCAAATGTAAAGGACCAGCTCAGACATGCCAAAATTGTGTTGGAACTTTTCTTAAAGAGAAAAGTTTTACCCCATATAGGTAGGGAACTCTGTTTTACATTTTATCTATGAGGTATGGCAATGTAATGTTAAGGTTCTAAATGAACCTGAAATAAATCAGAAAATTAAGTTAATCACAGTAAAATTAATTCCCCAAAACAGCATATGTAACATAACAGCTTTGATTACTAGATTATTAAATCGAAGTATGTATGTAGTTGTCAGCATTCTAAAAAAAATTCCAGAGAGAGTTCTTCAAAGAAAATGGGAGTCTGACAGCCACTAGTGCCCCGGTCCCCTAGAGAATTTTGCATTTATTCTGGTGGCTTTTAGAATGTTTTTAACATGAATAGCTTAATTCTGGACAGTAGGCATCCACCCCATTCCCTCACCATCAACACCTCCACAATCTCCATTTCTCTCTTCCTCTCTATTCCTGAGGTGGGCATATTTCCCACCCCACCCCCTGCCATCTGGGACCATGGCCCTATTTTCCTCCTTTCCACTTGGAGAGTCATACAACATCTTTTCTTTTTCCCCCGTCCCAAAGGTCTTCCTATTTGTCCCATAATTGTAATTCTCCCTCCATTTCTTATTTATTTCCTCCTACCACAGTTGATTGCATGTCTGTTCCCTCTTCCATGCAGCTTTAAAGTAGGTAGGAATGAATGAAGGATTTCTTCTCTCTCAGTCACAGAGTTGTCAGTACTATTTGTTGTGGCCCCTTCATCATCTTGGGGTGCAGTGAAGAGTTGGTTTGCAACAGAGGTGATGGGCCTTGTCTTTATTGGGAACTGAGAAAAGTGCAGCGCTCTCTAGAATTCTCTTCTAGTCGGTACTAAAGCAGCACTAATACAGCTCATCCTTCCAGGCAAAGGAAAAATGCTACATTAGGAATTGACAGAGGGAAGGCCACAAAATCAGGGTAAATAGGTGGAAGCACTATCCCACATCAGGCACAAGGAATTCAATACCATTAAGGGAAATACAATGTGTTACATCTCAAACCTTTATCATGTTGTAGATTCAAGCTGTCCATAAGCAGAAAGAAATGGTAAATAAATCCTGGGAAGATTTCTTAACTCGGACATCAAATTATGAGGCTTTAAAGGTAAGAAGCTTTTGGGGGAATTTACTGGGGAATTAGCAATATTGAAAAGGTTTTTGGGGGAATTAGCAATATTGTTATATCATTGAACAATGCCAAGCAGTTTTATTCAATACTGAAAAACAGGGAATTACTATAGAAATTATGGCTGGACTTGAGACCTGACTGTAGCAATGTTCTAAGAGTAGGAATGGCTCAGTGGTTAGGACACTTTCCTAGTACTTGAGAGACCCAAGTTAAATTCCCTTCACTGCACATTTACTGTTTGACTATGGGCAAATCTTTCTGTGCCTGAGTTTCCCACCTCTAAAATGGGGATAATAATACATTCCTATTCCCGCTCCTTTCCCCTGCTGACCCTGCCTCCCCCCCCCATCCCCCAGTTGGGCAGCGGGGCTGGCAGGGGACAGGACCATCCAGCCCCACCACTTCCCCCTGGGGCCTCTCCAAGCTCCCCGCTCCAACACCGCCAGCCCCCAGCGGCCTTCCCAGGCCCCTCTCACTCCTTCCCAGCCAGCTCCCCGACCCCCTGGCCCCTTCCTTGCCCACCTGCCAGCTCCCCGAGACCCTTTCCTTTCCCCTGCTGACCCCGGCCCCAAGATGGGCAGTGGGACCAGCCAGGGAAAAATAGGTGCCAGTATGCCATACCAGTGTGTACCAGCACAAAAAAAGTCCTGCATGAAAGATTGTGAAGCACTTTGCAATCTACTGATGACAAGTACTATCTAAGAGCTAAGGAGTATTTTTATTATTCATAAAATATAACAGAAATGCTATTCTTCTTTACTGAAGAAAAGGTTTCTTGTCAAAGCCATGCAGTCACTGAAAACCCTAGTCCACAATTTTACAGTCACAAAGTGGAGTGAACACTCTTTCTGCAAGTGCACTCCCATGCACATGCAAAAGCAGATATAAAAAAGAGAGACTAGAACTGCAAAGTTTGCCATCATTGTCTTTTTTTAAAAATCTCTTGCTTGGTTTTTCCCACAGCAAGTATCTGAAGATAACCTGAGGCTTACTGATCTGTTCTGATATCAAGAACACTTTTATTATGTATAATATTTGCATTTACATTTCAAAAAAGGACATCCAGGTTAGAATCCAGGGTAAAATCTAGAGTAGGACAACCAGACTAATTTGAGAACTGAAGGGAAATTATTGACAGTGAGATGCCTCTACAGCTGAATCTGCTTGTTCCTGAAAAGAGGCACCTTAGGGAAAATTGATCTTGATATAATAGTACCTAACAGGCTTGTAGCAGAGATCTAGGTTGTAGTCTGACAGGTCTGTGTGGCAAGGTGTAGCCTGCAGTCATGAACTGAAACTAACTAAAAAATAAAAACTGACCATAAAGAGAGAGGCTTTTTTTCAAAACCTCTAGGCTCATTAGCTAGTGGAACATTCTATTCAGTCAGATATTGGCTGTGCAGCAATTCAACCTAGTCTGGGGAATATCAGCCCACCCAGCAAACCCAGAATACAAAATTAAAACTTGCAGGTTGGGGAGATATTGAGCAGCATTCAGAAGCTTCCTGACTCTTCTGCCCCTTAACTACTAATTACAGGTCTGCCTGTGGTCCTTCTCACCCTTCTGTCAACCTCTATTAATGCTTAGCTTTTACAACGCTTTACTCTGAGATAGTCGGTAGTATCATTATTCTCTCTGAATTGTGTAACCTGGGGTATGGAAAGGATGAAGGACTATCCAAGAGCACATATTGAGCGGCTGAGCTATAAATAAAGGCCCAGATTCTTGACTTCCGCCCCCTGTGCTAACTATTAGATCACACTCCCAAGACGAAGTACTAATGGCTATACTTATTCTGTTCTGTCATTTTTTTTATCCCCTAGCTGCAGTACCAAATTGTTTTGTTTTCCAACAGACTTTGATGAATTAGCTCATATTACAGACTTTGCATTCCCATTATTTATACTTTCATTAAAAGTAAATAGAAATGACCTTTCATGTTTTATTTTGTAATATTAATTGCATATTGGCTGGCTGGCTGGCTGTGATTCAGTGCTGATTCTCATAAAAACTCTTCCTTTGCTAAATATCTCTAGAAAGCAAAAAGACTTCAGGAAAAATCAATAGAAGCTTCTAGATCAAAGTCAAGATCACAAAATGCAACACTCCACTCAACTGAAATAAAAGGCCTGAATACGACAGTAAGTAAAGTTTCCAGGCATTCAGATTTACTCACAATAACAGGCTAATGAAAACAAAAAGAGTGTAGTTTAGGCTCAACAGTTAGTTAGTGTTTGTTTGTTTTAATGTTGGACTTCCTGTCAGTTCCACAAATGTACCTAAGGCTATTCTATGTTTTGTCCAATTCACTCTTTTCCCGAGTTCCTTTAGGAAATTTCCTTGATGACCAGCCCAAAGCAGGTAAGGTTAAAGCATTACGCCTTTTCAAGCAGAAAGATGTTTATTATGAATTAACATGTTTTGATGCCTTTGATGCTTCAGGAAAGGGTATTTATCACAAAGGCATTTTCCAGTAGTGTGGCTTTTACATTGTGAGCCTGCAGAGATCATGAAAGAGTCCTGAAAGCGTTCTTGATGGATGATACACTCCAGTCTGTTAGGTTGATATCTGCACAGAGACAAACTTTGCATAGCTACTAAGCATCACTTCAACCTCTATAACACATCCATAGGCATCAAGTGAAATTGGTCAGAGAAGGTCTCTGTCATTTGGCAGCATTTGACTCGTGCCTTTGAGGAGGTTGGGCAGGGGATACTGGTGTTCAGATCACAGCACCACCTCCTGTTCCTTCCTCTTCCCTGAGCCATGTCCCCACTGAGCCCCAGGCCCTGCTCCCACTTGGCCCACTCCCATTTGGCCCCCTCTCGCAAGGCCTTTCTACCCGCCACTTACACCTCTTGGGGGAAAAGGTGAAGTGGTGGGAGCGAGAGAGAAAGAGAAGAGGTGTGAGCAGTGGGCAAAGGAGCTTAAAGGAGGCTTAGCCTCCCCAGGCTTATTATACTCGCTGACTGTGATTTCTGTGATCTGATGCTGCTGTGAAGAAATTCAGCCAGGTAGGTCCTAACATTTATGAGTCAGTTTTTTAAAAACAAGAGTGACAGTCAGGGTCCAGATGCCCAGCAGGGATAACAGAGTTTGTGAACCCTAAAGTGCTAGAGCTTTATCCCCTCAAGGGGGAAGGGTGCCTAAACAAATACCCGGTCCTTTTAAATGCGGATGTTGGGAAGCTCCCAAAGCCCCTAGGCAAAGAACAGCACTAACAATGATTTCTGTCTATTTACCATGCATGTGACATTTATTAAGGCACTATGATTACAATCACACAGGTTAAGGCAGTGATTAGCAGTAAAATAAACATCCAATATCCACAAACTCTCCAAACTGCAATGCTGCTTATTGCATGAATGCAGATTCAGAGTTTTGCATCAGTATGGCTTTAAACACGTCATAGAAAGTATAACAGAGCCCA
The DNA here is from genome assembly GCA_007922175.1 of Pelusios castaneus. Lineage (NCBI taxonomy): Eukaryota > Metazoa > Chordata > Testudines > Pelomedusidae > Pelusios > Pelusios castaneus. The sequence goes on along the minus strand of ML685951.1, from coordinate 5,053,070 downwards.
ATATATGCATAATCCAATGCAATCAAGAACACAAGCCCATATGTAACACACAATCACACAGGACTCTTTGTGCTGTTGTATAGGGATCCCATTCACACCTGCTGGGTCACAGGGTTCACCTGCATACCGGGGTACACAGGATTTAGTCCCAGACCTGGTGAGCAGTTATCCCCCATTCACACTTTCCTCCCCCCTGCAGCAGAGTTAGAGCAGCACGGACACCAAGCACAGAGGGTGCCCGTTTATGCACTCACACAAGAAGGGGATCCAGTTAGACACAAGGTTCACTTGTCCACCCTTGCTTTCAAAGCCTTTTGGGGGGCTTTGGTGCGGCCGTGGGCAAGATATAGAATCATAGATTCATAGAATCATAGAATCATAGAATCATAGGGTTGGAAGGGACCTCACGAGGTCATCTAGTCCAACCCCCTGC
>ML685951.1:5016434-5047637 GCA_007922175.1 Pelusios castaneus | reverse complement strand
CCTGTCGATTCTCCCTCCTGTCGCATCTTCCCCCTTGCAATTTCTCCCGGTGTCCTCCTTCCCCACTCGCCTGAGGTATTATGACTTTATCAAGAAATAAACAATTATTTGACCCCAGCCCCCAGTTCCAACTACCCTCTCTTTTATTCCTGCTGTTACAGCCCCAGCATCCCCCAAGTTCCATCCCTTCCCCCAGGTTTCCCTCAGTTTCACTTACCTGTGGGTCTTGGTCATCTTCCCCCTTCAGACCTAGTTTAAAGCCCTCCTTACCAGGTTAGCCAGTCTGCTTCCAAATATGCTCTTTCCCTTCCTGGATAGGTGGAGTCCGTCTCTGCCTAGCAGTCCTTCTTCCTGAAACAGCACCCCATGGTCGAGGAAGCCAAAGCCCTCCTGGTAACACCATCTCCGCAGCCAGGCATTCACCTCCAGGATGCATCTGTCTCTGCTCGGGCCCCTACCCTTGACCGGAAGGATCGAGGAGAACACCACCTGTGCACCGAACTCCTTCACCCGTGCTCCCAGAGCCCTGTAGTCACCTTTGATCTGCAGAGGGTCACCTCTCGCAGTATCATTGGTTCCCACATGGATGAGTAGCATGGGGTAGTAGTCAGAGGGACGGATGATTCTCGACAATCCCTCCGTAACGTCTCGGATACGGGCGCCTGGCAGGCAGCATACCTCCCGAGAAGCCTTATCTGGGCGACAGATGGGTGCCTCCGTCCCCCTCAGAAGAGAGTCCCCAACCACCACAACCCGACGTTTTCTCCTGGGTGTGATGGTTGTGATCCTCCCAACCTCGGGGGTGCACGGCTTCTCCTCTTCCATATCATCTCCCGTCTGTAGTGCTGCGTAGCGGTTCTTTACCACAACGGAGGGTGGGATGGGAGCAGGGGTGGAGCACTGTCTGCTGCCAGAAGTAACCAGCTGCCAGTGTCCACCCTCTGCTTGAGCCATCCCATCCTTCTCCGAGGGTGTGGCAGCAGTCCTTTGCCTCTGGATAGTTTCCTCATCCTTGCATGTTTCCTCATGGATGCTATCCAGGAACTTCTCCAGGGCATGGATACTCCTGAGCCTGGCCACCTCCTCCTGTAACTCCCCCACCTGCTTCCTGAGAGATTCCACCAGGAGACACCTGTCACATTGAATGATCTCCCCAGCCTGACCGTCTGAGAGTGGGAAATGCAGGCCACAGTCCTTGCAAGTCCACGCCAGGATCTGGGTAGAGATATCCATGGTCAGTATGTCTGTCTGGATACAGGCGCAGGTGGAGGAGACAGTGGCAGTGCTGGCACAAGCGGTGCGGGTCCTCTTCACCATAGTAGCTACACAAACCACAAACTTCCCACCAACTCCCTCGCAAACTCCCCTGTTTGCAGTCCCTGGTCGCAAGCTCCCCCTGGTCGCTCAGCCACTGGCTTTTAAGGCCTTCTCTGCCTGGGTCAGCCCTTGCCCCTCGTTAAGCACACAGGGGAAGGGTGATCACAAGGCTGATTGAGCTGAGCAGGGCTGAATATAGTCTCAGTCCTGGTAACTGGCTTATAATTTCATCATACACACTCTCTAACACAACATTATAATTGATAGAATAAGAGCATCTATAAGCACACACACAGAGAAGCAGAAATGCTAGCACAGTTATACCCAAAGCAAAATGGTATACCTTCCCCAGTTCCTACATAAACTCCAAACCCAAGGCTGATGCAGTTTTTGTTCCTTTACTTAAGAGCCTCAGCATAAAGCTGGGAAAATCTTAAAACTTTGTGTTTTAAGAGCCAGGTGCTACTCTGGGCTCTTGTCACTTTAATTTACCTTTCCTTTGGTTATCAGATTCGCTGGTCTGATGTTCTTTCCCATCAGCTGGCCAGGCCTTCGAGATTCCTTTTCACCCGGCCCGTTCACGTCCTGCTGGGTCCAGTGGGGAGTGCTGTGGGGTGATCAGTCCCAGAGCCCCTTCGCCTCAGAATAAACTGAGACAAAATAACTCCGAATTCTCTCCCCCAACAAGCCTCCTTTTATGGCCCAAAAGATCGCAGTGACGTGGTGTGTTTTTCACTTTTGGGATCCAGCTGTTTTTTCTGATTATTTGGAGATGGTCAGAGGGCCTCTCTGACCCCCCTCCTTTCTCTGCGGTTATCTAGCCAGAGGGCTGGGGGTCTGTTAACCTCCCCCTCCTCTCTGTGTGGTTATCTAGCCAGAGGGCTGGGGGTCTGTTAACCTCCCCCTCCTTTCTCTGCGGTTATCTAGCCAGAGGGCTGGGGGTCTGTTAACCTCCCCCTCCTCTCTGTGTGGTTATCTAGCCAGAAGGCTGGGGGTCTGTCATCCTCCCTCTCCTCTCTGTAGCTAGTTTACCACTCCTCTGTACTGGTCAGTTGGCCTTATCTAATGTAACAGCTTTTTGACCTTTCCCATATTTATGCTTTTGACTCTTTTGTTCTCTCTCCCTTTTCAAACTGCTGATCTTGTGGCCTAGGCTTTTGGACACCTTTAGCCTGAATGTTATACATTACACCTGAGCATTATCTGACATAAAGCAGGGGTCGGGAACCCCCGGCGCATGTGCCAAAGCTGGCACGTGCGCCTATTTCCAACCCTGTGATGCTGCGACTCCTCTCCCCTGCTGGCCCTGCCCCACACGGGCCTGGGGCCTCCAGTCCCCTGTTGGCTCTGATCCCCCTCATGCAGTTCCTGTCCCCTGCTGGCCCTGCCCCCCCACGGGGGATGAGGGACAGCAGAGAAGAGCCCACACGCAACTCCCCGTCCCCCATTGGCCCCAATCCCCAGCTGGGGAGGGCTCCTTTTCTCTGCTGGCCCCGCCCCCAGCACCTGTTGAGGGTTGGAGGGGCAGGGCTGGCACGGGGCCAGCAAAGGTTGCTGACTCCTGCCCTAAAAAATAAGCACTTGAATCAACTGGTTGTATACAATGTTAATGTGCATAAAAATAGCCAGATAAGATCATTTATTAATGCTTTTAATGTTCTGAACTTGATGGTCATGATGAGATTTTATGTATATATACAAACTGTGGTTATGAATTATGTATTGACTGAATCTATGTATTGATGTATATACAATAGTATGTTCATGACCAGTACTACAGTTTCAAATACAAATTATAGCGGGGACGGGGGGGAATCTCATCTCAATCCAGTTGCTTTACACACAACTACTTTGAAGAAGTACTCATCCATTGTCCAGTTAGAAAAAGACACTGGTGGGTGAGTAGAGTTAATGGGAAAACAGTGAAACTGAAATGAAAGCCCAAGACTTGGAAAACTAAGAGAGGAGGGAAATTTTCCCCACCATGTATCACCATAATGAGAGAAAGGAAAGAAATTGCAAACCCTTAAAAGAGAAGAGGTTTGAAGTGAAGGACATCCAGAAGCTGAGGGTCTGGTCCGTGAAATGCTAGATTTTGTCTGTGATGGAGGGCATACTGGGAAGGGACAATAGGTAATTTATACTAGAAAATGGAATTTAGCTAAAATGGAAAGGTAAAGCCTGAAGTTGCATGTCCTTTTTTTTTCTGTGTAACTTGTACATGTTTACTTTTCCTTACTATTTCATCTTTAAATCTATGATTTTTTTATTAAATTAAACTTTTGTTTATTTTTACCCCATTCAGGTCTGTGTTGTACAAACTGTGTGGAGTGTATGTGCCAAAGTCAACTGAAAGCTGGGGGCAAGTTTCACTCCTTCAGGGGTGATCAACCAGATGGGAAAAGTCCAGCTGTCTGGTAGATAAGAACATGCGGTAGACTGATTTGGGGAGACTGGGAACTCGGGGGGCTGTTGGAATCATTCTGCAAGGAGTAACTAAACTGATGGAAGCCAAGATGAGACTTCTATGTTTGTACGCTGGCTACTGGTGTCAGGGCTGTGAGTTATAGCAACATATAATTAAGGTACACAAGATTTGAGGGCTGGCAGCAACAGAACCCAGTGTATACAACCAGTTGATTTCACTTGCTTACTCTTTGGAGTTTGGACCATATGTTCTCCCCTTGTGTTGTCGGTATCCTGATTGCCACAGGAGGCCTCCTATGAAAAAAATTTGGAGAGACCAGGATCTTCTGCCTCTGTCACTGGGAATACTCATGCAGCTCTTAATTTCGTCACTTAAAATCTTCCTTTCCAGTTGTCCATTCCCTCGCAGATGTCCATTTGATAGGGCTGATGACAAAGTCTTTAGAAGAAGGTTCAAATTTAATCCAGTCGCTTCCCTTTTCTCTATCACCTGATGTCAATGTATGTATAACTACCTCTTCCCTCAGAAGATTTCAGATGTTTTCAGAACTTCTCGGGAGCACAACAGAGTCTCTGGATCTTGAACTCTTAACAGTTTAAGAGAAGACTTGCTGTTTAACATTTTGAAGTTAAGATAAAAAGAGAGTCATAGTGCCTCATGAAGGCAGCTCAGAACTTCTGACTTACGTTTCCTTTTATGCCTGTGGGGTCCTAGTAAGCAGATAAGATGTAACAAGGCTTTTAATGTGCATCTGATTACATGTTTTTCACATGAATGGCACTTGCTTAGTTCAAACTAATTTTAGTTAGTTCGAATTAAGTTAATTCAAACTAACTAAAATTAGTTGGAATTAGTTAGTTTGGACTAACTAATTCGAACTAATTTTAGTAAATGTAGACATAGCCTGAGTGTCTAATGTTTCTGGAAGCAGTAGGTGAGAGCAGTAGAAGAGTATTAGGGAAAGAGGTTCTAGTCTCATTGTTTCCTCATTCTCAATGCTTAATCAAGCTTGGTGAAGTGAGCATAATCAAGCTAATGGGATGAGATGATGCATGTAGATAGGAACTGGTCACGGAATGATCTTAAACTATAATAAACAATGGAAATACTGTTCTCATCTTTTTTTTACAAACCAGCCTAAGGAAACCTGCTGACCAGTACATTACATTCCACAGGTTTGCTTCATCACTAAAATACTTGCAGCACTACAGATCCAAATACCAGAGAGCATTGCACAACATCTCATTCTGAGAATTTGATTTTCTTGAGCTAGGAAACCTTCATCTCCAGCTTCTGAGTAATGTTTTGAAAAGACAGGGCCTGTGATTTAACTCTCATTTCATTTTAAAGACTAATATGAATGTCAGACTGTTTGTCTTGTTTTCTAGATTGCATCTGGTCGCTTGGTAACTGTGGAAAGTACACCTTCTGAATTAACTGGAGGACCCCTGGCAGGCACAGACCTTGCTCTTAGGAAGCTCTCTGTTCGTGGAGGAGCCTTAAAAAAGATCAAAGGAGTTAAAGTGTCGGATCCAGTCAAGAAAGATTCTATATCTGTAAAGTAAACAGTATCCTGTACTGTTTCAGACAGTGCTTTTTATGTTTTAAAGATAATTTTATATATTTGTGTTTAAACATCATTTGTAAGATATAATCTATTTCTATTTCTTTGGTTAAATATGTAGAAGATCTTAAGATTAATAATTATAGAAAAAATACATTTTTGCTTGACAAAAAATAATCTGAACATTAAAAAGTTCATGAATAAAGAATGTTATGTGTATCTGCTCTAGAGGTCCATTCTGATAATTATTGAGGTCATCTGTGCCAGACTCACTTTACCTGACCCAATAGCTTGATGTCTGAAGTTTCCCCTTGTTGGTACCACAGAGTACACATAATCCATCTGGTGCCATTAAGTATCCCCTTCCTTGAAGATGTTTATTGGAACAACACATAAATGTATTCAATTCTTCACCATTACAATGGGATTCCCAAGTCCCCCTAGTTTTACTCAATTACCTTTGTGACAAGACTCCAACAATCTATTTGGTGTGACCAGAAATTGTTATCCCAAGATATCTAAGCAATAGGTTCTATATAAAGAGGCAATTGACAGAAAAGCCTCCGAAGGTGTTTACATTCCAGTAGGCTAGCAGCAGCATAGAGTTCTATAGTGTTACAAAGTAGCAACAGTAGTAAGGAACATTTTATGATAAGCAATTAGGATAGTTAGCACCTAGATAGTAGTGTAGATAGAACCTTTTGAAATTTAGGACTAAACCATTGATTGTCCGTTTTCCTATCCTTTGGGAAGCCCCTATTCACCCACAAGCTAATTCATACTTTATTCAATAAACTTTATACCCCTCTGCTAAATTAATCTTTGACTCTCTTTCCTCTCATTTCTAGCCTTAAGTTGATCTTTAATTGTTCTTCCCCCTTTTCTCGCTTTGGTATATCCCTTCTCCATTCTTTCTTCCGTCACTCCTCCTCCCCTCTAGGGATGATCTCATTGTCTTGTGACCCCTCTACCCCCCCCGCCCCCCCCCCCCCCCGCTCTACTTTGACCTTCCAGCATGTTTTCACTCCTCACCCCTCCCACACTCACGTTAGCCCACGCTGCCTCCCCCCCATCCCTCCTGGGGTTATAAAAGGGCAGGCAAATGCAGGCAAGCTCTGTTGGACACTGAGAGCCTGGGGAAGTGCTGCCAGTCTGCCCAGCAACTGCTGACAAACTGGCACGCCATCGCATGAGATTGGCCGCCCCAAAGAAGAACTTCAAACCACACCCAGCAACCTGCCTAGCAACTACTGACGGATCAGCACGCCCTGGAAGCCAACTGTCAAACTGGATGGCAAGGGACCTATAACACAAACCGGACCTGCAACCGCCGCTTGTCGCCGCACCGAAACGGGACCAGGGTCGTCTCCCCAGTGTGACCAGACACGCGACCACTGTTTGTCGCCGCACCGAAACAGGACCAGGATCGTCTCCCCAGTATGACCGGACCTGCGATCCAGACCCAGCCTGCCAACCAGTGGACCGGATCAAAGTACTGACCGGACCTGATTTATCGGTAAGGCATCGGTGTGCTAAAGATTTGGGGCAAACTCGGCTAACTGAGTTCCGACCTATATTGCCCAATTTCTGGCTACCTGTGCCTGAGTGACAGAACAGAAAAGGAGCCATAAAGACGAGCCAGAGGCAATTTCAAGGGTTTGTGAGTATAACAGAGGTTGTGCTTGTGGAGCTTGCATGCCAATAAAGCTGAGTGAATGTGGCTTGAATGAGAAGGGCTCATCTCCGACCCATTCAGCAAATGACTGGCCACCATTTGTTGAATGACATAGGAGGTTAGGATTTTTAAGTATTATAAGGTATAGAGTGATAAATCTTAGTGTTATGTATTGCTTTCTGGTAATTTGTATGCTCATATGGTAAAGTGGTTCAGCGGAGCTGAAATATACTCAATATTGCGATTTTATTGTATTAATGCTCAACAAATAAATGATAAGATTTATTTTCGAAGAATTTCCTGCTCTATTTCTGTTCTTGATCAACGGGCAGTAGTCGTATTTTCTGAAGGTTTAGACCATTAAGCAAGCACACCACATAAAAATTACCTCCATTTAGTAATTCATAATAAATTTAATAGAAACAGTCGGGTAAACTGAGGCACGGAGGTAACACCAGGACTCCACAGCCCTGGCATCAGAGTTTCAGAAACCAGCTCTCAGCTTCCAGGTGTAGAATCACCCATTAACTCTTTCATGCAAGTGAAGATACTCTCAAATATCCTACTCCCCTATGTCTCACAGGCCTCCACTGGTATTATTCCATCAGTTTCTTCCTGGACTATTGCCTAAACTCCCTTTTGGCAGAAAATTGTGCCAGTCCCATCCCAGCATCTGTGGAGAAACCTCCCTAGCCCCACTGGTCCTCTGGATGAGCAACAATCAACTTTTATATCAGATTCTGCCTCAGAGCTGTGTTTGAGGCTCTAACCCCTTACAGGCCCAGGTCTCCCTGTGCCCCCAGCTGACCTTGCATTTGTAGCCATCCCAGCACTGTGACATAAATTGCTTTAACTGTGCATACACTGTCTTTTCCACACGCATACAAAAGGTTCTCAGGGGAAATACAACCTTTCACTGTGTAAAGGGCTAAAGGAAGTTAGAAAAAACCTGTGTTAATTCTCTAGAATTTAGCCACAAACTAGTCTCTTTTATAATTCCCAGAGAGCAAGATTTTAAATGGACTGTGAAATCTATTTCCTTTTTATTATTATTTTTATGTATTTATTTATTATTCTTGTGGTGAGAAAAATGTTTTTCTGGAGTCTGCAATTTGACTTTACCTTGATCAAGAAATCTGGACTTTGACAAAAAATAATTGACTGTACCTGACGTATATGATGTTAATTTAACAGATGGCTTACCCTTTTAATAGACTATCCACTTAACACCATAACGTGTCAGTAAATGCCCTGTTCAATCAATTCATATTACTGTAATTTCATGACTCTGTGCATGATGCTGGCATGAGTAGAAATCCCAGAGCTGGGAAAACAGAAAAGTATGCTCCATTTTCCCTTTAAAAAAAAATAAAAATAAAATCTTGAATAGATGAATTAAGGCTGTGCCATTTGGAATGTATTACTTGCATGCATTTGTATGTGTGGCACTCATTACTGAAGAGTGCTCAAACTCCACTAGTTAGCTGGGCGAAGGTTACGTAAGTGCACAATAGCTATCTCCCTGATATGTTTTTAAAAAACAAAATAAAAACAAAAAAACCAGAAGACTCTTACACCCTGAGGCATACCTAGCAGTTGCATCTTCCATTATGTCTCTCTTACAAGGGCCTGGCTGTATTGCTAATTAGGAATTATCTGTAGATGATCATATTTGTTGCTGTCCTTTTGAGTGATTGTACACACTTGCAAAAGAACATATGTATGCCCAAAAGTTTTGCCAGCAATATCAGTAGGTAGCACATGCAGCCCCACTCTCATGTTCTCAGACAAAGGAATACAAGGACCATGTCCGCTGTCTCCCTTTCAGTACCTTTTCATGGCCCGTGGTAAGAGTTGGAGCTCCCACAGCATCTGTTTGTTATCCAATGTTGCAAAATTCCTCTCATCTACATAGTTATAGCTAACAGTATTTAGTGGAGTATAGTTAAAGTACTCTATAGGTACTGTACCTGGTGGATTTATTATGAAAAATATTCCCAGGCTTCAAACTATATGCAATGTGCAGGACAGTTTTCTCTATTGACCCTATGGCAACAGCCTCACTACCCTTTTCATCCATCAAGACAGCATTTCTGCTGGCAATCACTTCTGCAAAGAGGGTTTCAGAACTTCAGGCTCTCCTGGCTGACCCTTATTTCAAAGTCATCCATACAAACAAGTTCCAGGGAGGTAGCCAGGGTAGCCTAATTCAGCAAAGCAAACAAGGAGTCCTGTGGCACTTTTAAAGACTAACAATTTTATTTATCGCATGAGCTTTCATTTCTCTTAGGTCACACCCTACATTTATGTCTAAAGTAGTATCAGCTTTCCATCTGAACCAAACTTTTCATCTTCTAGTCTTCTCCCTGTGAAACCATTCTTAAAAAATTGAAGAAAGACTCCACTCTTTAGAGTTTGTAGAGTTTTGGGGTTCTACTTGGACTGCACTAGCAGGGCGTACTCACAAGTGGGCCTGGGTGGGCCAGGGCCCACCCGCTTGGAGATGAGGCCTCCCACCACAGTGCACAGCAGCGGTGCAAACTTCACTACAGTAGCCACGGCCACAGCGGCAAAGGTTGCACCACTGCTGGTCGCTGTGGTGGGTGTGGGTCATCTCACCGCCTCTCCCCCTCCCACCTCACACAGCTCCACTTGCTAAGTAACAAGTAGAGCTGGAGTGCTGGTGCTTCAGGTCCACTTGCTACCTAGCAACTGGAGCGTCTCAGGCAGCTTCCAGTCCCATGGGCGGGCCTGGCCCACCCCACCCCACTCTGCAAACTCAGGGACTCGGCCAGAAGATGGGGCTGGTTACCCCCCTGGCACTAGGTTCTTCAGCGCCTCTCCCAGAGTTTTGTGGCTGTGATGGGTGAGCCTGCCTCACACTAAAGAACCCCAACAAACCCTATGGGTGGCAGAGGCCCTGCCCCATAAGCCCTGCTGGGCATGCTCGGACTGCTGCCCCAGTATACAAGAGGGCAGCTCAGCTCAGTTGGGGCTGACTGGCGAGGAAGAAGGACTTCTGCTTGAAGCTCCTTCCCAGGAGTGGGATCAGCCCCAAGCAGCAGTAGAGGGAAACTCTGTGTGTGGATACCTGGAGCAGCCATATTGTGACAGTTGCCCTGAGGCCAACCTGTAGACGCGGACGGCGGCTGGTAGATTCCAGAGTCCCCCGGAGGAGCAATCACCAGGCCCCCCTGCCTCCTTGCCCCCATGGATCGCGACTGCGCAGGAGGATCACCCTCTGTCCGGGTAGGAAGCAGCCCGGGTTGTGGGGTCTGGGGTGGAATGGCCAGAAGCCAGCGTGTTTTGGTCCAGATCCCCACTGGCATGGTACCATACGGCCCTGGGCTGGGGCTCAGTGGAGTGGGAGGGCCTGAGCCCCCCTACCCAGGTATCATTCTCCCGCTTGTCATTAGGCCGTACTGCCCTGTGACATAAGGGCTCAGGATAGACTTTGTGTTGATTTTGTGGCCACTAGGCCAGACTGCCCTGACCCGAGGGCCTGCATATTGACTTTATGGCCGCTAGGTCGGACGGCCCTGAACTCTAAGGGCTATTTAGTAACTCGGAGGGGAGCCTACAAAGTTAGGTAGACGCCCTCCGCATTCATAACCCCTAGATTTCCCCACCTGGGGGCGCTGCGGAGGGCTCCCTCCCTGACAGTGGCCTACTCTGAGAGAGTTAGAGATCTACAGGTGTCAGCTCAGAGAATTTCATACTGGATTTCCAGTTGTCTTAAGCTCTGCTATGATCTCATGAAAGTCTCTCCTCCACCAAGAATAATGGTGCACTCTGTTACAGATCTCAGACCGCTACATCAGCTGAGAGGATTAATCACAATAGCAGATACTGTATCTACAAAGCAGCACTATGGTCATCTGTCCATACCTTTTCCATACACCACACCATCACTCAAGCTTCTCGTGGTGATGTCAACTTCAACTGTTCACAGTGTCTGTTCAGATGATCCAAAGCCCCTCCCCCTGTAAGGGAACTGCAATGTGCACAATCACTCGGAGGAAAAACAGTTACTCACCTGTCCAGTAACTCTTCTTCAAGGTGTGTTATGCACAGCCACACTTCAAAAGTCTCCCACCTTCCTTGCTACTTTGGACATTACATGCAGCGGTGTAAAGGAACCCAGAGGGAGGTGCCAGGCACACCCCTTTATGCCTTCAACTGAGAGATTGAGGAAAGCAGGGCATATGCACGAACTTGCTGGCAAAAGTCTCCAACTCCAGTGCATTGGGCCCACTTGCTCCATAAGCTGCGATCTCCTTTTCCTGACTTGATCCTCTGGCCAGGCCACTGCCTATTTCCCCCTTGCAGGGTATTCCGGGCATCTTCCACAATCCTGGGCAGTCTTCCCACTCACTGCCTCATCGTGCCACTCCCCAGTGGTTGGCAGGGGAACCCAGGCCTGCCATTTACTCTGGATTCTGGCCCAGGGACTCTAGCCAACAGTCAAGGGTTGCTCCCTCTAGCTCTTACTGCCTTTTCCTGAGCCCTTTCCTTATCATCTGACATCCTTCCCTCTCTTGGTTTGCCAGCCTCATCCCTCCATCCTCCCAGGGAGCAACTGCAGAATACTGGTATCTGCAGCCTTCAAACACTCCTCCTTTCTCCCAGGGAGCAACTGCAGCCTATTTCTCAGCAGCCCCCCTCTTCTGCCAATTTCCTGTCTTTATAGTCTCAGCCTACCTCCTTCCCACTTAGCTGGACTCCCTCACTCAGTCGGACTGCTTAGCTACCTGATTCCCCTCAGTTGACCTGTTGGGTTACTTTGCCCCCTTCTTTGTCTGCATTAACTCTTTCCAGGTAAGTGTGGGGTAAACACTGTCTCCCAGCACTGTAGAGATATGTTAATGGTTTCTAGCCCCAAATACTACGATTTATAAAAATGGATTAGACATATTCAGAGATTTGATTAGCCGCAAAGATACAGATTAAGACTAGCATGTTAGAAAAAGTAGATAGACAATAAATACTTTAACCTAATTGCTAAAGGGGGTGGGGGGACACTATACCTGTACTGCTAAAAAGTATAGGGTTTTTAAAGCCAAGCCGTGAGTGTCCACACTACTGCATATTGACACTAGCACACTACAGCTCCAGGATCCACATGGCAATATGCAGACCTGAGTCCAACCATCTGTTTCCCAGGCTTCCTCGCGCCATCCTGAAATGTGGCTCTTTTTTTCATGGTGTAGTGTTGGGAACACTTGACTGTCCACCCCACATTACAGGAAGTAGTTGCAGTCCACCAAGTTCCCAGCAGATCCTGCCAAGCCATCTTTTGGGTCTGCATGCTCACAGCAACCAGAGCCAGCAACATAGAGGAGTTACCCTTTAAAGTGCTTCTCTTGCTTGGTCTTTCACTCCTGTCTCAGAAAACAGGCAGAGCTTCCATGAGAGGCCGGCAGACATGTCAATGGCATCTTGAGAACCACCAAAGGAACCTGATAGAGCAGCAGGAGGAGGACAATGACAATATGGATTTGTGGAAGACTGAAACTGATTGATTCTGCTCATGTCTCTTGGTATACCACTGATGCCCAGCAACTTAGACTGACTCTTCTGGAGCCAGGGCCAGATCAAGGCCCAAGGGGACCTGGGGTTGCCCACCCTTGTGGGCCTCCCTCCATTGCAGTTGTGCCCTGCCTGGTGCCCTACCCCCACTGGTGCCAGGGGTGTAGGGTCTGGGCTCAGGGCCCCCGGCCAGTGCTGCTGCTGGTGGTGAGCCTGCAGGCCGATACTGCTGCAGGACCACGGGGGGAAGGGGGGAGAGGCGCGTGGGCTGACACTGCTCAGGAGACCTGGGGGCCACAGACTGGCGCTGCTCAGGGGGCCTATTGGCCAGTGCTGCCGGAGGGGAGCTCCGGTGGGGCCATGAGTCAGAGGTCGTGGGCCATGGCACTCCTGCCCGACCCCTAGGCTGGTTGGTGTGGAGTAGACCACCCACCCAGCCTGGGAACTGAGCAGGCAGGCCGAAGGTGGGCAGAGTGAGGCAACAGAAGCAAACCGGGGCTGGATCTTTGGGGGGAGGGGGTATGGGGCACCCCCTTTAGGCCGAGACCCAGGGCTGCAACCCCAATAGCCCCTGCCTTAATCCAGCCCTGTCTGGAACAGAGCCACAAGCACGCACTGGTGAGATCACATTGCCATGTAGATCTGGGGTGACCAGCATAGAGTCCAGAACTTTTGTATCAAGAAAACTACATTTCTGGAGCTTTGTGAACCCTTCAGCCCTTTAACATCATAATGCATGCATGAGGATGGCCATATCAGTCCAAAAGAGAGTTAATATATCCACTTGGATGCCGTCTACCCCAGGCTGTTACAGGTCTGTTGCTATCCAGTCTGTTGTTGGAAAGTCAACTATGGCTAAAGTGGTGGTGGAGGATTCTCAGGCAATTGGATGTGTGATTTATCCAACAGTGATGGGCATAAACAATGTCCCTGAAGTAATCACTGGTTCTGAGAGAATGGGCATTCTCAACTGTGCCAGAGCTACTGTTGAGACTCAGATGCCTATAAATTGCCCTCCTCAGGGAGTAAATGAGTATACATACAGGAGGACACCAGGAGAAATTGCAAGGGGGAAGATGCGACAGGAGGGAGAATCGACAGGGCAAAGTAGGGCAATGGGCCCGGTATCTTAGGTGCTTGTACACAAATGCGAGGAGCCTGGGAAACAAGCAGGAAGAATTGGTAGTACTGGCACAGACAAGGAACTATGATATAATTGGAATAACAGAAACGTGGTGGGATAACTTGCATGACTGGAGCACTGCCATGGATGGATATAAATTGTTCAGGAAGGACAGGCAAGGAAAAAGAGGGGGAGGAGTAGCTTTATATGTAAAAGAGCTGTATGACTGCTCGGAGCTCCACTATGAAAGTGGAAACAAGATGGTTGAAAGTCTGTGGGTTAAGTTTAGGGGAGAATGCAACAAGGGGGATGTTGTGGTGGGTGTCTGCTACAGACCGCCAGACCAGAAAGAGGAGGTGGATGAGGCGTTCTATGGACAACTAACAGAAGTTTCCAGATCGTCGCAGGCCCTGGTTCTTATGGGGGACTTCAATTATCCTGATGTCTGCTGGGAAGATAATACAGCAGTGCACAGGCGATCCAGGAAGTTTTTGGAGAGTATTGAAGACAACTTCCTAGTACAAATGCTGGAGGAACCAACTAGGGGCCTTGCACCTCTAGACCTATTGCTCACAAACAGAGAAGAATTAATTGGGGAAGTAGAAGTAAATGGCAACCTGGGCAGCAGCGACCATGAGATGGTAGAGTTCAGGATCCTGATCAATGGAAGGAAGGAAAGAAGCAGAACACACACCCTGGACTTCAGAAAAGCAGATTTTGGCTCCCTTAGGGAGCTGATGGGCAGGGTCCCATGGGAAGCTGATCTGAAGGGGAAAGGTGTCCAAGACAGCTGGCTGTATTTTAAAGAAACCCTGTTAAAGGCACAGGAAGATAACATTCCGATGTGCAGAAAGAACAGCAAATGTGGACGGCGACCAGTGTGGCTTAGCAGGGAACTCTGCTGGGAGCTGAAACATAAAAGGGAAGCTTACAAGAAGTGGAAGCTTGGACAGATGACAAGGGAGGCGTATAAAGATATTGCTCGGGACTGCAGGGATCAAATCAGAAAGGCCAAAGGACAATTGGAGTTGCAGCTAGCAAGAGATGTGAAGGATAACAGAAAGGGGTTCTATAAGTATATCAGCAACAAGAAAAGGATCAGAGGGGGTGTAGGTCCCTTACTGAATGGGGCAGGCATCCTCGTGGAGGATGATGCGGAAAAGGCTGAAGTACTCAATGCTTTTTTTACTTCAGTCTTCACAGGGCGGGCCAGCTCCCAGGCTACTACACGGGGTAACGCGGACTGGAGAGGAGAGTGGCCCTCGGTGACGGAAAGTCAGGTTAGGGAACACTTAATGAAATTGGATGTGCACAAGTCCATGGGGCCGGATGAACTGCATCCGAGGGTGCTGAGGGAGTTGGGGGAAGTGATTGCAGAGCCGCTGGCCATTATCTTTGAGAACTCGTGGCGAACGGGGGTGGTCCCGGAGGATTGGAAAAAGGCAAATATAGTACCTATCTTTAAGAAAGGGAAAAAGGAGGATCCGGGGAACTACAGACCGGTCAGCCTCACCTCAATCCCTGGGAAAATCATGGAGCAGGTCCTCAAGGAATCCATCCTGAAACACTTGGAGGACAATAGAGTGATCAGGAACAGTCAACATGGATTCACCAAGGGCAAATCGTGCCTGACCAACCTGATTTCCTTCTATGATGAGATGACTGGATTTGTGGATGCGGGAAGAGCCGTTGACGTGATATACCTTGACTTTAGCAAGGCTTTTGATACGGTTTCCCACAACATTCTCGTTGGCAAGTTAAGGAAGTATGGGTTGGATGAGTGGACCGTAAGGTGGATCGAAAACTGGTTAGATCAACGGGCTCAGCGGGTAGGAATCAATGGCTCGATGTCTGGTTGGCAACCGGTAACGAGTGGAGTGCCCCAGGGATCGGTCCTGGGGCCGGTTCTATTCAACATCTTCATTAATGATCTTGATGATGGAATAGACTGCGCGCTTAGTAAGTTTGCGGATGACACCAAGTTAGGGGGAATGGTAGATACTCTGGAGGGCAGGGACAGGATCCAGAGAGACTTGGACAAATTGGAACACTGGGCCGAAAGAAACCTCATGAGGTTCAACAAAGACAAGTGCAAAGTCCTGCACTTAGGACGGAAAAATCCCATGCACTGCTACAGGCTGGGGACCGATCAGCTAAGTAGCAGTGCTGTAGAAAAGGACCTGGGAGTTATGGTGGACGGGAAGATGAATATGAGCCAACAGTGTGCCCTTGTTGCCAAAAAGGCCAATGGCATATTAGGCTGCATCAGTAGGAGTATTGCCAGCAGATCGAGGGATGTGATAATTCCCCTCTATTCGAAACTGGTCAGGCCGCATCTGGAGTACTGTGTCCAGTTTTGGGCTCCCCACTACAGAAAGGATGTGGACAAATTAGAAAGAGTCCAGCGGAGGGCAACAAAAATGATTAGGGGGCTGGGGCACATGACTTATGAGGAGAGACTGAAGGAACTAGGCTTATTTAGTCTACAGAAGAGAAGACTGAGGGGAGATTTGATAGCAACCTTCAACTACTTGAAGGGTTGCTCCAAAGAGGAGGGAGCTAGGCTGTTCTCGAGGGTAACAGAGGACAGAACAAGGAGCAATGGTTTCAAATTACAGCTGGGGAGGTCAAGGTTGGATATTAGGAAAAACTTTCTCACTAGGAGGGCGGTGAAGCATTGGAATGGGCTATCTAGGGAGGTGGTAGAATCTTCATCTTTGGAGATTTTTAAGGCTCGGTTAGACAAAACTCTGGCTGGGATAATTTAGGGGGAGTGGTCCTGCTTTTTAGCAGGGGGTTGGACTAGATGACCTCGTGAGGTCCCTTCCAACCCTATTATTCTATGATTCTATGATACATACTGCAAATGAGTATATGAACTTGAAAATGAACTACACTCCATTTTTATGCAGGCCATGATGGAACCCAGAGGCCATTTTATGGAAGACAACATGGGCTGTAGTGGAAGGGTTCATGATGCCTGTGTTCCCTGCTGATCAGGAGTCTATCATCATTGGTAGGCTGGTACACTATTCTCACCAAATGATTCCACACATCTCCTTTTGCCTTGGCTTATGAAACAATCCTGCTCTCAGAGGTCCTGCCGAAAGACGGTTTAACTACATTCTCAGCAGATGGTAGCTAGATGTGTGTTTGGCCAACTGAAATCCCATTGGCGCTGTCTATAGGCCCATTTGGATTCCATTGTCATCAATGCTCTCCATATCATTGTGACTTGCTGTGATTTGCACAATCCTCAGGAAGCCAAAAGTGAGCCACTTGCTCCTGAATGGACCTATGATAGTAATGGATGGTTGAACTGGTACACGTAACCAGAAAGTGCACCGATCACAGCTGCAGTAGGATGCACTCAGGCAACAGGAATCAGTCCACAATGTGAGACCCCAGAGCAAGTATTAATGTGTTTTGCACTTGTATAAATCAACCATAGTCAAACTAACATTTTTTTGTATTTGCTGAAAACCACATCATTACTGTGCTGTTTATGTGCCTACACTAGATAAACTGAGCTCTATAATGCAAACAATTGATCCAGATTTATATACTGGATCATTAATGAAGCACACTTCATTTTATAGCTGTTAAATCAAAGCTGTAAAAATTCAACTTTTGTTTTATAAATAAACATTTGTTTTGAAATAGCTTACTGAGCTGATGCCTTGCAGTATCATCAGTAATCTTTTTTAACTTCAGCATCTTTCATTGGCTTTCCAAGGGTATTTCTACATAGCAAAGAATAACCCGCAGCTCACTCATGCCGGCCAACTCGGACTTCCAGGCCTCTAGCTGTGGGACTGTTTCATTGCTGTGTAGAATTCCATGCTTGGGCTGGAGCGTGAGCGCTGGAACCCAAGGCACCAGCCTCTTCCTCGTAGAGGGACTGAGTTGGGCTAGACAGAAAATTGGGGGGATGACTATATTATGCATCTTCTGTGCACACATCCTTTTTTTTTTTAACAATTAACACTAAAATATGTTTGATCTATGTTATCATCAAAAAAATACAAATATATGCAGGCAGATTTGTTTTAAACCTCATTTATGGCAGATTACTGGTGCAACATTTATTCAGAGAAAATCAGTAGGAAAAAAATTACCAGTAAATAAACTAATATTAACAATAATAAATGCAAACTTGGAAAAATCACTAGTTAAATACTAATAGCAATTTACTTTAAATCTAAGAATATAATGTATTGTATTTTAAAATTGGCCATTTGCATACATAAAGAAAACAAACAACATGTATTAAGAGACTTAACAAGCATTGCGAGATAGGGTCATACCTCCCACATCATTTTGGATGCAGTTCAGGCTGAAGCAAATTCAGGACTGGTGCATCTTGGAATCCAGACTGTAGTATGGCACGTTTGTAAGAGCCCTTAGTGAATCATATCACTCATTCATTGTGGAGACTCATTACAAATATGTATGAGACTCACTCCAACCCATCCTACAGATTACTCAATTGGTAACTGTGTCATATCTATCTATATCTGTGCTAGTTCTTCTGGGGCTTAAATTGCAGGGCTTGGGATAAAGAGCAAACACTACAGCCCTCCTAACAGTGTGTGGTCTTTTCAGGTGAGTAGGCATTGATTTCAAGCAGTCTGGAGTTTTAGAAGACCTCAAAACACATCTGCCCTTGCACCCAGCATCTGAAGTATTATCCCCGCGCCCCCCCCCACCCCCCCCCAGCACAAGGCCCATCCAGCCTTTGTAAGAAGGCTGTAAATTTTAAGGCAGCAGTTAAGGATTTGGGGAAACTTTCTGGATATTTTCCCCTTTAACTCACCAGGAAAATTTTGTCACATTACTAGCCCAGTGAAATCACACTAGTTTTACTTCTGCCCAGTAGTTCAGTGGCACTGCTGAGAATGTAGTTAAACCGTCTTTCGGCAGGACCTCTGAGAACAGGTTGGTTTCATAAGCCAAGGCGAAAGGAGATATGTGGAGTCCATCAAAATAACATTGAGGACAGTGCTGGGGAGGATGACTACAGAGGGGCTAAAACAAAATTTTATAGTTGCTGTCAGGGCCTCGGGGGCCAGGCTTGGGGGTGAGGGTGGGGTACACCAGGCTTGGGGTACCGTTTTTGTTGTTAGTGACAAAGGAAAATAGAATGTTTGAAGTAAAATGTTTCATGTATTCTGCATGTGGATTCATTTTTCATTAACCTTATAGAATCCTCTGGAAACTTCCAGATTTTCTGCATGCAAATTATACTTCAGAGCTGTGAAATGGCCTACGTGGGCAATAACAAATAAAGTTTTTAAAAATGTAACAAATGGAGGGGGGTTGCCGAAGACTCTCCTCACCTGTAACGTTATTTGGTCTAGGGCCAGCAGTGCTGGCGATAGCCCCCATATTCCCCTCCTGCCGCCGCCACCTCCAGTGTCACCCCTCCCTATAAAGGGCCAGACCTTGATTTACCATTCTGTCGTGAGCTGCACAGCCCCAGGAGCAGGCCAGAAAACAAGTGGTGACTTGAAGAATCACAATTCATTTCAAAGTTCCCCTTGTTTGGGGATAGACCAGTAGCAGGTTATTGTCCCCATTGTTCCAGCTCTCCTCTAGTGGTCAGTTTCTTGTAGGAGAGGCAAGATTCCAGCCATTCCTGCCTTCTCTCTGCTGTCCATCTGCTGGGGTGCTCTCCCACCGTGCTGCAATCTGCAATGCAAGTAACCCATGCGTGGGATACAGAGCACCCTTTACACGGCCACATAGGCCACATGCTAAATTTATGCCAAATGTGTAACTGGCCCTTTTTATATTATATACTCTGTTTCCCCGAAAATAAGACCTACCCATAAAATAAGCCCTAGCAGGATTTCTAAGCATTTGCGCAATATAAGCCCTACCCCGAAAATAAGACCTAGTGATGGGCGTGGCTATGCAGCGTATCTGCACAACCCATGCATTTTGGCGCGTAAGACATCCCCTGAAAATAAGTCCTAGGGTGTCTTCTTGAGGAAAAATTAATGTAAGACCCTGTCTTATTTTCGGGGAAACACGGTATGTACTGTATTGGTAACGAATAAGATACACAAATGGACAAGAATGACAGAGTGACTGGTATTCCATCTTTGTTGCATAGAAAAATATTTTAATTAAACTATAACAAAGACCAAGCAGTGATCAAATACAAACTTAGAGGCTGCACAATACACTACATCGAGCTTCAGTTCTCCTTTTGGATTGATATTGGCACTTTCTTACAGACCTTAAAATGAAATCCATTTCATGTGCAAGATGCAGTATAAAAGATGTGCTTGTTCCCATTCCACTCTATTGCTTAATGTATAAAAATATATTAAGTTTCTAGTGCAGTTAACATTTTAAAAAAGAATTATTTGAAAGATGAGTGTCTACAAAAATATAGCACTAGTTTAACAGATAGATTTACCTGAGAGAACACAGCTGTTGACTCAAAATACAGAAAACATTCACATTTGCAGTGGGGGAAAGACAACCTTGGTACATTTAAAGAAAAGGGAACATGCTGATGCCCATCTGAAGTACCTATCAATTACCAAGTACTTATACAACATAAAAAAAAAATCTCAAAATCCATCAAAGGAACAATGCTCATAAGCATCTAAAGTACACGCTGTGCTTTTGACAAGCAGGCTCTTGTCCTTCAGTTTGATGTCATCTTGCTGAGGTATCTTCATTTTTCTCCCTCTTTGGCCTAAAACTGATGTTTTGAGAAGGCTGACCCTGCACGATTAGAAAAGAATGCTTGTTATTATCAAAGCTCTCAGGCTAGGAGCATTTTGGTCTCACTCTCTTTTTTTTTGTTTATTAAATTTGTGCATTATGTTCAGTCTATAAAATCTAAACTTCTTGCCTTTATTAAAAAAAATCTATTGTAATTGATTTACTTTTGGGGGAATGCTATTTCTGGGGATTGTTCAATAGGATATAAAGCCAGTCACCATTCCCAGAGCAACGCTGGCCAATGAATTCATTACCATTTGGTGGTTCACAGTGGCCAGGTGACCATGTTCCAAAAATGAGCACTAAGTATAGGTGTCAGAAGTGTCAGGGGAAGGATGAGACTTGACTGGACAGGGAATCACAACCTCTCCTAGAGTTAGAGCATAAGTGCTATAAAGATTTCATTGTTGCTATTTCTTTTACATCTATGCTGTAAATAAACAGAGGAATTCTGTCTCCAACCTCATTAGTTCAGCATGATGAGCTTTTATGAGCACTAAACTCACTCAGGCACTTTTATGAAAAACCTTTGTAAAAATATAATTAATTAAGAAAATTATTATGGCTCAATTTGCCTTGAATAGAGCGCACAGTAGGGTTATATGGACATATATGATCTAGCACAGTGGTTCTCAGCCAGGGATACATGTGTCCCCAGGGGTATGCAGAGGTCTTCTGAGGATACATTAACTCTCCTAGGTATTTGCCTTGTTTTACAACAAGCTGCATAAGAAGCACTAGCAAAGTCAGTACAAACTAAAATTTCATAGGCTATGTCTACACTTGTTAATTTAAGTTGATTTAGCATGTCCCCACTCAAAAATAAAGTCGACTTAAAGGGGACCCTGGCAAATCAACTTAGAGCATCCGCACTGGATGCCTGTCGACTTGTAGGGGCCAGGTGGACCTGTGACTGGTCCACGGTGGCAGGGGGGGCACCCCTTGCCAAGTGTCAGGGGGCTCAGCATTTGCCCTATTGTACCTGGGTACAATGGGGGCTGAGCAGGACAGGGACACTGGCAGGGCATAGGAGCAGGGTGGGCAGGGCTCTGTCCTGCCCTGTGCGGGAAGCACGCCAGGCTCTGGCTGTGCCAGCCACCCTGGCAGGGAGGGCAGTGGGGGAGCCCTGGGGCCCTTTAAATCAACTAAAAATTGAATTAGGGCTAATCTGCCTCCACACTAGCTAAGTGGATTTAGTAAAGTCGACTTAATAAAGTTGATTTAGCCAGTAAAGTCGACTTTATACAAGGTTTTATAAAGTTGACTTTAATTTTCCTTAAATCGACTTAAGCTGCTGCTTAAGTCGATTTAAGGAAAATGTAGACGCAGATTAAATTAAGTCAATTTAAGCAAGTTTAAGTCTACTTAATTTGTAAGTGTAGACGCACCCTTAGACAGTGGTTTGTTGATACTGTTCTATATAGTATTCACTGAAATATGAGTACAATATTTAGTCCAATTGATTTTTTTTATAATTATATGGTAAAAATGAGATAGTAAGCCATTTTTCAGTAACTGTGCTGTGACACCTTTGTATTTTAATGTCTGATTTTGTAAGCAAGAGTTGTTAAGTGAAGTTACTCTTAAGAGCACTCAAGACAAATCAGAGCCCAGAAAGGGGTACAGTAATCTGGAAAGCTTGAGAGCCACTGATAGCACAATCTGAACAACACACACAATTCTTCCAAATTGGATACACTATAAATGTAAATGGAGAGAAACATGTAAAGTATCATTAAATGGCTTTATCTAAAGGATGATAATGAAAGGACAGAAAACTAGAGACAGTTATGCTGAGTTGTCTGAAAAATAGAAGACAGTTGAAGGATGGCACAATATTTTATTTTTAATGGCTAGTATTGTACATTAAAGTTACCTTCTGAGGTTCTCTGTGGGTATGTGGAAAAATAGTTGGGGTATAGTAATTGTCTTCTGCCCATTCCATGGGACCTAGAGAGCACACAGTCTACATACATATCCCAGAAATTCTGAGCTAAATCATTGAAGAGTTCATTATGCTTGGGCTTCGGTGATTCTTTCAGGAACATCATGAAGTCCCAGAGAGCAATGATAGCATCTGCTACCTTGAGTTTCTTCATTTCCACCAGCCTGTGGGAAGAGCTCTCCCAGCACTGACGATCAATTTCACCCAAGCTTGCAGGAGGGTCTTTATGATAATCTGGATTGGCATGAATCAAATTCACCATCAATATACAGCCCAAACGAAAGTACCACCTTCTTCTACATGCAGAGTCCATGCTCCGCAGTGGTACCTAAAAGAAAGGGCATTAAAAGAACAGTGACTTTGCCCTTATCTAATCCTTTCTCACATCACTTTACAAAGATATCCCTGAGGTGATTTATTAGTTGTGGTCATGCATAATATTTAACATTTATAGAGCCCTTTAAATTTACAAAGCGCTAGTATAAACATTAACCCATGAATCTTTACAACAAGCTTGCGAAGCAGCTATTATTATTAATTCCCTTTTACAGATGGAAACATTGAGATAAAAAAATTTAACGATTTGCTAATAGTCACAAACTTGGTTAGCTCAGAGCTCGTGTTAGAACTTGGGAGCTCCGATTTACCACTCCTGTCTTTAGACCAACCTGCCTCTCTAGTTGTTTAATTACCAGTGGAGATTTAAAGCATTATAACACATTTAAAATGATTGAAAGCAAGTAACAGCATTATAAACAATCTGCATTACTGGAAGGTGTCAGTCACTAGCTGTTCCAGTTCAGACGGATGGTAACAGAGCAAAGAGTGGACTGTTACACACAACTGAGTATGCATATGCACAGAAGGAGCTCTTTCAGTGATAACAGTTGGACTAGTAAATCCAAGGTTGTCTTCTTTCAGTATTGCATTAAAATTAAGCAAACATTTATTATAGCTTTTTCTAACATACCTATATACATAAAATATTAGAGGTATCTGGGGAAAGCCAAACCAGAGAGACAGAGTAGCAACATTACAGTCATAATGAAAACTCCAACCCTACAGAATACACAGCTAATCTGCACTGGGAAAATTCTGACCTGAAATTCTCCCTTGATACAACTGTATCTGTTCACCATAATGACTTATGCTAAACAATCTGGTCCACCTTGTATTTAGCTGTGGTACTGAGTACATTTCCCAGACCTGAAGAAGAGCATTGTGTAGCTCAAAAGCTTGTCTCTGTCACAAAGTTGGTCCAGTAAAAGATGTTACCTCATCTACCGTGTCTCTCAGAAAAGAGTTAGACAGCACAATGCTTAAAACACTTGAGCTGTCTCTACCCTATCGCTTCTACTATTGTAACCATTGACTGAATGGCATGGAGGGAGAAATACAGGTCTGAATTTTGTTGCTGTAAAGCAGCTGAGCTGGGAGACATAGCATGCCTTGTAAATAGGAAGAACACTTTTGATTTGTGTCTATACACAATATCTTTGGTTTTGTGTCTTTGACTGCTAATTACTAATGTATTCAAATCCAAATCAAGCACCCTTTAAAAAGAAATCTATTCCACTGTAATGCGACTTTTATTTTCATTCAACAATTATTCTCCTCAGTCTCCACATATTCCCAGTGCATGAGCACAGATGGCATAATATGATTTGCACAGACCAAGTTAATTATGTTTCATTGGTCCAATCCAAACCTCACTGAAGTCAATGAGAACCTTGCCACTATTTTGACAAGATAGGTCATTTCTCCCCTAAAATTTAGAGCTGTCTCATCTGTTTGCCCCCAAGAGCCACATGTCTTGGAACCTTAACACAAAATGTAGGAAAATACCAATGTGTTATGAAATGTATTAAATGGCTACTGTTGTTTCAGGGGTATACAAATTGTTAACTGTCAAACCATTTGGGGAATGATTAGCGTTCAGTCAAGAGAATCATACTATTTCTCTACTAACTGTCCAAAGAGAGCATTCTCTCAAATGCTGCTAGCCAACTCTCGCAATACACAGGCAGATCTGCAGGCCGGAGGCAAGGTGGAGCTGTTCATTGTGTCTCTGCAGAGTAAACTTACACTGCCATGATTTAGATAACACAGCATATAAGCATGTCCATAAGAAAGCCCTTCATCCTAGTTCTCAAACAGTGGGGCCACGGCAGATCTCTTTTCTATGTCTAGCTCCATCGCAGACTTCCCATGTGACCTTGCATAAATCACAACCTAGCTGAGCCTCTTTTTTACCATCTCTATATAATAATAGGAAGCTACTTTATAGGACTGTTAAAGAATTGTGTTAAAGCACTTTGAGAGTCATGCAGAAAGGCATTACATGGTCACTAGTGTGATTATATCCAGTGATTACATTGATTTTTTTAGGATCCAGAAGGCAACACCAGCTTTTCCTCTTGG
The DNA here is from genome assembly GCA_007922175.1 of Pelusios castaneus. NCBI lineage: Eukaryota > Metazoa > Chordata > Testudines > Pelomedusidae > Pelusios > Pelusios castaneus. Next base: position 5,022,894 of record ML685951.1, on the reverse strand, counting down.
AGAGTGTCTTCACCCAGATTGCAACTTTGCCATTGATTTCCAAGTCACAGGAACCAGTGTTAAGCACCAGCTAGTTCACACTTTCCACACACGACCCAGGATGGCCTCTGCTGTGTCACCAAATATACAAAATTTAAAAAGAAGCAAAGGACTTTGAGAACTGTCTCAAACCCAGCAGCAGAAATGGGACTGGCAAATCATCCTTTTGATACTTCATCCCAAAACCATTCTCAAAGTTTTCGTTCTGATGCAAAGATCGTTTACGCTGTCCCTGTCTCGGCGCTCATTGCCCTTTAGAGGACTGTACATTTTTCTTAGCCCCTCCTCTCACTATGACTGTCACTAGTGGCTACAGAGAGCAAAGAGACATGAACACAGAAAGAAGACTGAGGAAAAAGAGATGACAGGAAAGATTTGAAAACATTTTCCCTCATTTTGGTATCCCACCTTAATTCTAGCCTAAAAATGTATCTGTCACATCATTAATAACCACACTCTTCACAGCAGTCAGGGTCTGAATCTCTTACTGATTCTCAGAGTAAAAGCAGCAATGCATGTGAGCTAACAGCTTTCAAAGGTGTCATTTAGATACAAAAGTGTGATCTGAGCCAAAAAGTTTTACACTGGGTCCTGGGAATTTGTCATGTCTCCCAACAGCATTCCTTCCAACCAAAATAATATCAAGATCTAATAAAAATAACAGTTACTACAACTTTCCAACTCCTAGCAACCAGTCCCTGATTCACCTCGCTACAGATATATCAGCTAGGTAACCACTAGTAGATTGAATCTAATTCTGTCCTAAACCTTTCCTTTTAATATTTTGATAGAGGTCAGTGGATTATGCCTTCTTCTGCACAGTAACATTTTGTAAGCATGTGTTCAAGTTTCTCTGAATGTTTGTTCTTGCCTGTATTATTAGAAAGAAGTACTTTATTCAGTAAAACACTAGGGCTTAAAGTAACTATCCTCCTCACTTGTACAAATGTTTCCAGTAAGGACACGTAAGTGGTTTGGTTCTGAAGTAGTAAAACAGCAGCTTTGAAGTCACCACTAATTTTTTTAATCAGCTGCTAAAGGCAGAAAACAAAAATTACAAACGTCAATTGCCATTTGAACCCTTCAGCCCGGAGGAAACCTACGAACTGCTCCTGACTAGGACATGACAAGTCATGAGCTAACGGCCACTATTTGGCACAGGACAGATTCATTTCACAGAGGCAATAATTTAAGGAACAAAGTGAAATACTTACAGAGTTACTGTGGTGATAGCAAATATTCTACCCCGTCAAACACCAGAGATCAGCCACTTGTAGAAAAGGGAATAAAGTCCTGAAACTGGTTGCCAGAGAGTAGATTGAAGAGGTTGCTGCTCTAGAGAATTTGGGATTGCACTGCACAGAACCCAGGAAGACACTCTCACTAACAATGCAGCAACAGCAGCAGCATTAACTCCAGCCAGTGGTAAAGGAAGGGAGAGGGGACTATTGATCTGAAAGTCCCGCCCCTGTTCACATCACCTCTGAGTCAGTCTTACCCAAATCCCTATCCCTTTGTCCCATTCACAGTGCGTATGAAGTGAGCGTAGGGGGACCAGATGTCCCGATTGTAATTGGACAGTCCTGATATTCAGGGCTTTTTCTTATATAGATGCCTATCACCCCTCACCCCTTGTCCTGATTTTTCACACTTGCTATCTGGTCACCCTCAGTGGGGGTGGAGCTGGATACAGGTCCAAACTAAAAACGTAACAAGTCACATCTCTCTAAATCATTAATGCACAGACTCCCATCCGCCCTCCACCCCATACACACACCAACTTCAACCTGTCAAGACAGTTTTAGTACTCCTGGTCAGACCCAGTCCCCTGAATGAACTCTGTTCCCACAGTGTGAGGACAAGACATTTTACAGTATTGCACTTCTGTGTTATCTGAGCTAATCAGAAAAGTTACTGCTTTCCCTACCCACTTTCCAGTTTAGGGAATTAACTTCTTATCCTACCAGTAATTTAGCCCCACTCGTATAAATCCAAGTTATCATGGAAAGACACTTCTTTAATGCACACTCTGTTATGTTAAATACATGCATGCATGCACACATCTGGAAAACAAGATGGCTATTTATTCATGGAGAGAGCCAGATGAGATTTCAAATTTATGGAAAATGTGCTTTTTTACCTGGAACACAGATTCCATATCAGATTGGAGTCAGAAATTCCCTGATTTGAGATTAATTTTTACAATGATTTCTTGATTTGGGGTTCATTTTACAGCACTTTTAAAAGTCTCTGATCACTTCAATTCAAAGCCATTTCTGTATATGATGTTTACAATCTCAGTCCCACTCATACTTTGTCACAGCCCCTGAATCCATTGAAAACTAGTGCAGAAAACAGTAGTGCAGACACAGAACAAATATTCAAGTTCATACCCCACTTAATGTAGGAGAAAGCAAACCAGCTACACCAGTTTTTAATTAAGCCTTTTCTCTGTGGTTTTTGTTTCTTTACTAGTGATAACATTTTGTCCCAAAGCAAAGCTGGTTGATATGTTTTTATTTTATAATAAACATTTTTTAGAGATAATATTTGCTTCAATGGTTGCTTGAACGTCTTCTGTATGGCCTTGAGTTGCTATGCCCACTGCAAAACAGTCAAAGTAAAGGAGAGGTTTGACTCACATGTGCATTGGTCGTGTTCCATTTCCTTAGTGGGAGGAGAGACTTTTGAAGCCTAAATTTCGTTGTACTGGATCTTCTGATTTGAGTCAAGGATCTTAGCTTATATGACTACTGCAGCATGCATAACAACACAGGACACATAGGCATAAAGACATTATAATCATTGCTATAAAAGCAGAGGCGATCAGAGGTAGGAAATCAGCTTTGACATCATTCCAAATAGGGTGTGTCACTGAGCAGTCAACGAGGGAGATTACACACACAGCAATCTTTGTGTCTGGAAGGATTCCACGGGATTGTTTGTTTGTTTGTTTCATTCTCTATGATCTCCCAACCGATGGCTTTATTGAAGCACAAGCCTGAGTCTATTAACTAACTAAAATAAAGATGTTTTGGATTTTATCTGCCCGCTAGCTGTTTAGAGATGAGCAAATTATTAAAGAAACTATTCTAGGGAGCCTAGTAAAAGGTAGGTTTTTGAGGCTCTGAAATGGCAAGGCCTATGTCACTTCACGGTCACATCCCTGCAGTTGAGAAAATGCCATGGAATTTTAAAGGATTATTGGTAAGGGTATTATTACTATGAGTCATCTGAAAGACAGCACCTCCAACACAGTTGCCTCCAGCACCATGATGGTGTACTGGTTCAGTAAAGAAGAAGAAAAAAGTCCACCTACTGAAATACCAACATCTCTTCTTGCAGTATCTGCTTTTCCTTGGAGTCTTTCATCCAAGTACTGTGCCAGTCAAACTCTGTATAGTTTGTGAGATCTCACAAAGTTACAATGTAAGATTCTATTGCTGTAAAATACATGCCCTGCTCAATCTTGGATGATGTCAAGTACATCTAACTTTCTAAAATATATCTGTTCTTTTCTCAAATCTGAGGCTATGTCTACACTTGTAAATTTTGGTCAACTTAGCTAAGTCAACTTAACAAAGCGGGGACCCTACAAAGTCGAACTAGAGTGTCCACACTGGATGCCTAGGTCGACTTGTAGGGGCTAGGTGGACCTGACACTGGTCCATGGTGGCAAGGGGAGCACCCCTTGCCAAGTACCAGGGGGCTCAGCCTTTGCCCCATTGTACCTGGGGACAATGAGGCAAAGGGGGAAGGGACCCTGGCAGGGCATAAGGGCAGGGTGGGCAGGGCTCTGCCCTGCCCTGTGGGGGGGCATGCCAGGCTCTCCCTGTGCCAGCCACCCTGGCAGGGAGGGCAGTAGGGAAGCCCTGGAGAGCCCTAAGTTGACTTAGAGTTGACTTAGAGCTACTCCAAGTCTACACTGGCTTAAGTCAACTTTAGAAAGTCGACGTAAGCTAAAAGTCAACTTTAAATGAGGTTTTATAAAGTCGACTTAACTTTTCCTTAAGTCGACTTAAGCAGCTGCTTAAATCAACTTAAGGAAAGTGTAGTGTAGACGCAGAGTAAATTAAGTCGACTTAAGCAAGCTTAAATCGACTTAATTTACAAGTGTAGATGCACCCTGAGAGTCTGGCATAGCTGTCACCCACTAGATTTGAACATAATTCAACTCATTCAGTTCGACTGGATGTTATTTTATATAAGCCTTTAGGCTATGACTACACTAGCAATTTAGGTCAACTTAAGGACCCTTAAGTTGACCTAAATTACTCCCTGTCTACACCAGACTTTCATTAAGTCGACTTAAGAAATTCCTTAAGTCGACTTAATGAAAGCTTAAGTTGACGTAATAAGAACCACCCATTAGGTCTACTTAAGCCTTAAGTCGACTTAAGGACAGTTTGGACGTGGAGTAACCCTTAAGCTGACATTATTAAGTTGACTTAAGGATGGTTAGGTCAACTTAACAAAGTGGACTATGTCGACCTAACTTTAAGTCGACTTAGTCCACTTTGTTAAGTCGACTTAATAAGGTTGGCTTTAAGTCGACTTAACTTTTTCTAGTGTAGACATAGCCTTAGATATTAATAATAATTTATAGAGCATCATAACATACACAGCCCTACATAAAAGTGGGGTTAATAACAGAGTCCCTGCCCCAAAAGAACTTCCTGTCTCTAAACACATGACCTGGAAAAACAACAAAAACAAACAACCCCCCCCACCACCACCAAAAAACAAACAAACAAGGAGCTTGTGGCACTTTTAGGCTATGTCTACACTGGCAAGTTAGTTCGAATTAAGGAAGCTTAATTCAAACTAACTTAAGCTATGGCTACACTAGGCTTTCATTAGTTCGAATGAAGGGCTTCCTTAATTTGAATGAATAAATTCGAATATGCTATTCGAACTAAGGGTTAATTCGAACTAGTTAGTTCGAATTAACCAATGTCGCCATGTTAGTTCGAACTAATTGCTTAGTTCAAACTAACCGGACCATTGAACTCAATGCAATTCGCTAATTCAAACTAAGCAAGTGCCATGAATGGCACTTGCTTAGTTCAAACTAAATTTTGCTAGTTCGAATTAAGTTAACTAAAATTTATTCGAATTAGTTAGTTCGAATCAACTAATTCAAACTAACTTTGGTAAGTGTAGACATAGCCTTAAAGACTAACAATTTTATTTATTGCATGAGCTTTTGTGGGAGAAAATCCCACTTGGTCAGACACTTGAATTTCCATTTTCAAGCATCTGACAAAGTGGGATCTCTCCCATGAAAGCTCACGTGATAAATACATTTGTGAATCTTTAAAAGTGCCACAAGACTCCTTGTTTGTTTTGCTGAACTAAACTAACGTGGCTTCCCCTCTGGAACTCGTCAAAAAAAAAAAACCCAACAAAACACCCCAAGACAACTATTTAGCAAGACTTGTTCTTAAAATTTCAGAATACATACTGGTGAAATATGACATGAGACTTGGCCTGTTTTTATGTGGAAATATGATCAAACCTCTGTTATCAGAACAAGGTATACAGTGCTCTAGACAAAAATCCAAATGTGCTTTGAAACTAATGATATTGCAAACAACTCTAGCTGTTTACTGACAGACTTTAAAGCAGTAGTAAAGAGAAAATTATTTACTTTGGATCTAAAAGGTAAAAATGAACCTAATTGGACCAAACCAGCTATATGAAGAAAAACAGCCAGGGGATGAGTATATAGGGACTTGATGTGAGCCTCTCATTGAACTTTTTGAACAGTCAGTGAGCTTTTTGAAGAATTAAAAGAAGCAAAATCCACATGAGATGCAATTACCTCTTGAAAGCCAAAAACAGTTTTGATAGCCAAAGAGCTTAGAGTATATGGGGGATTGTCCAAGCAACCTACTAGGCATAACGATGAAACTCAAAATCATCTCCTCTATAATACCAAGTAAAAGGAAAGGGGAATAAACTGTATTCAGTCTGGAGGGAGCTGCTGCAAGGGAAGAACGTCTTTCCACTAGTGCTAGGGCACTGCTGAGGAACTGCCTACCACCTTTGACTTGGAGGAGTTGCCGCCTGCCTGCAACACTGAAGGCCTGTGAGGGCTACCTCTGGCTACATACCCCAAGGAGATCAATGCTCACCCCGTGGCGCACACACTACCACTGATAGGGTCATGAGCTGGGATGAATGGAGTCTGGAGGACCCATGTCCCCACTTCCCTCTTGCCACACCACCCCTGGGGAAGTCGCTTGACCCTGGCTCGTGAAGCCTCAGAGGCCACTAGATTGCTTCCTTGCCCCACCCTGCCTGAGGACCTGGGATTACAGGCTGCCTTAATTGTCAGGACCCCTCCTCTGAATGCTAATTGCCCTTTGAGTTTCTTCGTACACAGGAGTACTGTAGTGAGGGGGCATGCCCCCCCCCC
>ML685951.1:4992667-5016424 GCA_007922175.1 Pelusios castaneus | reverse complement strand
TGCCTTAAAAAAGAAAAAAAGAAAGGAACTTGGTTCTTTCTTCAGCCCCCTGTCACATCCTACAAAAGTGTGATTTTCACCAGTAACTAAAGCCCATATCCAGAAAGGATAGAGAACTGAGGCTCAAACTCCTACTCATGGAGTCAGCACTTCAGCCATATGAACCACACCAAGACTTTGGACAGCAGGAAAGCTCACCACAGCCCTCTGCTTGTAAGAGAGATGAGCCCAAGGAGATGTCTACATGCCACCCACATCAAGGCCTCTGTGAAAAGGGCTGAGAGTCCCACAGTGAGCCCTCATCAAGCTGAAAATGATCTGTGGCTCATTCAGTATCTTTGGTACTGATAACAAAGTTGTATAAATCCAGTACCCAGGGTTCTCATGTTTGGTTGCCTGAGGACCCAATAGACACAGGCAAGAAATCATCAGTAGAGTCTAGGCTCAAGAAACATAGACAATCTGCCCCAGGAAAACTACTACAGCAAAGAAATTGACATTGGTACCACCTGTGGAATGCTAGGCACTGACAGATCATTTTATCAGAGCCATATCACAGACTCCTTTAGTACAGGTATCTCAGCATCCCTGGACTTCTAGTACACAACAGATCTGTTAGTGTTTAATGCATCAGGTTCACCTCTGCTAGTACCAGGGTCCATTATTGAGTTAACCTGGAGCTTTTGACTTGCCAGTGAACTCCGGTCATGAAACAGGTTTTTTTCATCCTTTGAATCAGAAAGTGAACAACAGGATATGGTCGTCTGCTGTTCTTCTCAGCATCTCTATGGTGGCCATTTTCACTATGGAGCATAACTATACCATCCATCTACTGCACAGCCTCCCTGCTTTGGGCAACCGTAGTACCAACCAACAGGCCCTTTCCCATTCTCACAATGGCCCTACTGGGATTCTTGTCAGGCTCAAAGATAACATGCCTCCCATAGCTCTAGTGAGGCCTACCAGCAATGAAGGAGACATCCTCCTTCAGCTGCTGCTTCAAGGGCATCTGGACCCCTTGAACAGAGGAGATAGAAGCAAGAAGGCTGAAGCTGAGAAGGAAGTTACCTCTTTGACTCATTTCTCTTCATCGTCACCTGATGAGTGGTGATGCCATTTCTGCTATTGATGGCAGATGATTTTAAGCTATTTCAGTACCTGACACAGAACTAGAGATACCACCACAGGAGGTGACCAAGTCACACCACTAACCAGTGGACATTTTATATTCTTCTTTCTCGTCCAGGATAACCCTCCATATTGATGAAGTACTCTTAGACCCCATCAAAATCATATAGCAGACCTTCGCATCTATCCCCCCAACATGTGAGTGGGCTGACTAAAAAATATTACATGCCAGTGAAAGACTTGCAATTTCCCTTATTCCACCTGCTTCCCAACTTGATCATAGTGAACACAATCAACTCAAATGGCACCATCACCATTTCAAATCCGTCACCTATGAACAGGATGCACCTGGATCTTTTTTGGCAGGAAAACATACCCCTCAGCCATTTTTCATTTCCTCATTGAGAAGTATCAAGTGTTAATAGCAAAATATGATTCCCAGACTTTCACAAGGAACAGTTCAAGGCTATTGTCTGTGCTGGCCAATGGGTAGCAACGACATCTCTCTAATTTGCCTCGATGCAGCTGACATTGTGGCACCTTCAGCTATACTGCTGTCATGATGAAATGAGGCTCTTAGCTGTATTTATTCAGCTTTCTAAAAGAGATTCAAACAATTTTGGAGGTCCTTCCTTTTGAAGGGACAAAACTGAAGAAAGGTCTGATGCCTCCCTCCATATCTTAACTCTTTCAATCTCTCTGCTCTACACACCTGAGTATAAGAGAAAATATAGCCCTCAGCTGTCATTCAAACCCTGCTTGTCACAATATCCATCTCAAAAGTCATTTGAACCTCAGAGGAAATCCATGTTCTCCAGATGGAGACCATAAGGATCTCAACCTAATTCCTCCCAATCTTCCACCTCAAAGTAACAGTGTTGATGGGATGATTGAGTTGCCCATGGACCCCTCTCCTCAATACCACCTGACACTGGAAAATCTCACCCAGCCTTTGGGATGCCAACCTACCCTTGTTTTGCAGCACCTGGAATCTGAAAAACTCTGGAAAATGGGTGTTTTATTTGAGATGGGTACTCCATCTATTTCTCTACCCTGGGGGAGGGACTTACTATGCCATCCTGGGGGACGCTGCTTCAGACACTAAATTCAGTGCCAGGATACTGTTGTCTATAAGAGACTGGACTCCGAAGCCCCAGCCTCCAGTGGGGGGTGGTGCGCAGGAGCCAACTGTGGTTGAGCACCCATAGGGATACCACTCATTGAAGACGAGGAAGCTACTCATCTTGTACAGTAATGATGGTTCTTTGACCATTGGTGGTCCACGAACCATCCTCCTTCCCTCAACTTTCAGAGTTCTTGGCAATGACTCTTCAGTAGAAAAAGAACTGAGGCGGGTTTGCCCATGCATGCTTGTTAGCCTCATGGCAGAGCATGTCGGGCAGCGCGTGTGCCAACTGCAGAGCATGTAGGGCAGCGCATGTGCCAACTGCAGAGCATGTAGGGCAGCGTGTGTGCTAACTGCACGGACACTCCTACCAAAGTTCTGTAATCAGCAGCGCAGGGATGCAGATACACCTACAGTGGAACATCCGTTGAGAGGCACATCTCAAAGAACCATCATCACTAAACATGGTGAGTATCTTCCTCTTCCTGACTCTAGCCAGGAGAGCGCAAGTATCACAAAAAGATGAGTGTTCACTTAAACATTTTATATAAAAACTTCATTTATAAAGGGTCAACAGTTGCAAAGACAGAAATATGTTTTTATATAGCTCTTCAGGATAACATACTGGCTCCACTGACAATGGGAAAAGACTTCAATGAAGCCAGAATTTCACCTAAATCTATTCAGTCATATCTTTGTCCAGTCAGCTGCTAACACGGCTACCCCTTTGGGATATAAATCCTACTGTAAGAGTTTTAGCCCTGTTGCTTAGGACATACATAGAATCAGTTTGGGCAAAAGTACTAGTAAATACTTATCACAATTGTGATAATTCTGGGTTTGCAAGGAGATGTTGGAAATTGAATTAGACTTATTAGGTCATCTAGTTAATCAATTTATTTAAAAATGAAGTGTAAAACCAGTCAGTTCTGGGGCCATATCCTGGTAGTGAGTAAGAATGTCTGCTGGTTCTGCTGTTAGAGTAGGCAAGAATCCCATGACAGCAAAACTGAAACTGAGATTCTCATCTACACATAGTCCCTTTAGGCAGGCTATAAGGGCTGGAGGAACAGCCTGGAAGGTGCCCTAACACCCTGATTCCCAATAGGAGAGAATTCCTCCAGCACAGGGGAAGACAGTAAGGCTCCATTCTGAGGTGCTCTTTCCAAACCCAGCCGAGGGGGTCATCGTCAGGAGCAAAACCACAGTGCTGCAAAGATGCTTAGAGAGGCTACTCTAACTTATGTTGTACTTAGAAAATGAAAGCCAGCAGGATCTTATTCAGGGGGATACGGCAATGTGCCACATTTATTGTGAATAGATAGAGATTGAAATTTCAGAAGGCAAAGATACATTAATTAGCTCTAAAAGCAAGAGAATTGATGTCTCTTTAAATCAGTTCTCTTGCTTTTAGAACTACTTGATGAGTCTTTGCCTTTTGAAATTTCAATCTGTATATCTATTCACAATAAATGTGGCATATTGCCTTACCCCCCTGAATAAGATCCTGCTGGTTTTCATTTTCTAAGTATCTCACACTCACACACTAGCCTCAACCTAAGAGTGCAAGTGCACTATAATACAAAAATTAAGTTTTTGCAAGTATTTCTGTTCTGAAACTCTTTTTAAATTTGGAATCTTTCTGATTTCTTTAATTATTCCAGTTAGGTAAAGTTTTATCACTGCTTTATGGTATAAAAAATACTATGTACTAACTATAAATATACTCTGTTTCAGACTCTTTACTTTTAGTGGAGAAAGAGATGATTCCAGAGAGCACCATTGAGTTTAAAGATATTATCCCTATATCTGCACATACTGGAGAAGGAATAGAGGATCTAAAAAGCTGTATAAGAAAGTCACTAGATGAAGAAGCTGAGAAGGAGAAGGAAGAATATCAGAAAGAGAAACTTCGTATTTTACGGACTTCAGAATTATAAAGATAATTAAAGGAGGGAATCAGTTCTTGGATATTGGATCGATCTTTATGAACATCTGAGTGGATGCTTAATTTGTATTTTGTCAAGAATACAGTCCTCATGAGATGAAACTTGACTTCATAGTTCTGACTCAATGCCACTATCAATTGAAAGCAAATCTTGAGCCTTACATCTTGTCTGATAGAGTGTAAGAAAGGTGCGACTTAAGAGAATTGTCTAACAATGTGAAATGAATAATATCCTGCAGTTGTATAGTGAACTTTCTAAGGAAAAAAATACATAATTTTTTTTGAGTGGGTTTTTTCTTAAATTTATTGATATTCTTTGTTACTTCGCCACACAAATCAAAGCTGGAAAGGAGAATGCTTGAAATTGGGATCTTGTATGGAAGTATGCTGCTCCATGTGCTCAGTCTATTGTAGAAGAGCTTTTGAGGTTTTTTTTCCTAAATCTTTTTACTTTTAAAAGACAAGTGTGAGATAGTGCAGGACAATGACTGTTTATATGGCCATCAACAAATTGCTCAAACTCTAGTTTCCTATTTTTACTCATTTTAATTGCCTGTCTGTTTTGAAAGTAGAGATTGGCCAAACAAAAATACTCACAGAACATCCAAGTGCTCAGTGGATCTATATCTTGTTTCCCAACAGATGGAGTATAAACTCAAGTACATAGATCTTCTATTTTTGCTCTAGGTATACTTTTTTTTACCATTCTCCTTTCTCTTCCCCATTCCATAGATTGTCTGTGGGCTCTGGGTGTAGCAGAGATGGGGAGTTTAAGTTTTGGTTCTATGTTGGGTGCTGCTCTAAACTCTACCAGCTGGTAAAAATCTCCCAGAAAACTACCTGTTTGTGCTGCTGTGGGAGCTGGGTAGGTAGGCTGGCTGTATTTCTGTTGGGGACTGTTTGCACCGAGGGAAACTTTGAGCATGGGGCTGTGGGCAGTTTCTAGTACTTAGGAGCTGGAGTGGAGTAGAGCAGAGAATTGGGCCTGAACTCAAATATCAGTTGGTATTATTTTGTTATCATAAATTGTTGGAAATCTGAATGAGGCATAGGAGAGACTGATGTGGGGGCGTGGCAGAGTATGTCATGCTATAGTACTGTCATTTTTCATTTCTACTCACATCTGCTGGGTTCTGCTATCTTCTGCTCTCAGAAATAGAGGAAAGCATAGGGTTTTGGATTATCTCCAGTTTACAGAGGGATAGACGGAGAATTCAATAAGATACACAAGTCCCAACTCCACAGTACCTGTCTTAATGTGAGAAACTTCCTTTGTTGCTTAAAAATTGGATAGGTCTTGCATTGAAGCAAAGAACAAGTATCCTGTCTTGTTAGAAATGCATATCTCAGGAGGAGCTGATGTTCCAGGTTTTGTGTAATGAACATATTAAATGTTTCTAATAAAGCAACTAGTCCTTTACTGTACAGCATCCTCCACTTCAAAGATCCACTACTATGTTTCCAAAGGCAAAATTAATACATCAAAGGCCTCCATACTTCATATTTTTATATAGTAGCAAAATCCTCTGTAAATTTAAAAGCAATTATTTGGAAGGATGCTATAATTACTTATCCAATCCTTTTATCTTTTACCCTAATTTATTTTTAATACTTTACTAATTGCATTTTCTCATTGTGACTCAGTGTTGTCAACAGAAGTTGAACACAGTGTAACACAGACTTGCTGTTGCACTTTGCTGCAGTGTATGGAATATTATTTTACAAGCAGACCTCATGGAAAGCTTGTTCGACATCACTAGCCAGCTTAGGTCTCAGAGGTGTGAACGATGCCTGTTCCAAGCCATATTCTGGTTAGCCATTTGGATCTTACTTGTGTTGTACAGTAGATGTGGCTGAAATCTTTAACACATAATAAAAATCCAGCTGCTCATTACCTTGAATCATCATTGAGGAGAAAGGTGTTGCAGGCAGGTTGATGTAAAAATTAGACATTTCACTACCCACATAAATCAACATAAGCATTTATGGGATCTCGTTCTAGGTATTGGTTAATACCATAACATTTGTTATTTTATTGAACCAACTAAAGAAGGGGGGAAGAGAAATTATCTACTCTTGGTTTTAATTGACATTTTCACATAAGATCTTTCTGGGTTGTTGATATCACTTCCTCTCCCTGCTAATTTGATTACGTTTACAGGCAGTTGATTCCTTTAAAGTTTAAGTGCTACTTAAGTAGTTAGAGCAGAAGCTATAAATCATTTCTCTGTTCAGATTTCTAAAGACTTACCAGCCGCTCTAGCCAGGTGCCACAGGAAGTGGTGGTTTCCCTTTGAAGACTGGTCAGCCCATCATTTTTCTTTTCAACATGAAGACGGGGGAAATTAGGGAAAGAAAGAGACCTTGCAATAGCATGTTCAGGAGAGGGGATACTAAGAGTAGGTCTGTTCTACACAGTGTCTATACCTGCAGAGCTACAGTGCTGTAACTGCTGCCAGAAGCCACACTGTAGAAGCAGCCTACAGTAACTGTAGGAGTTTTTCTGTCAGTGTAGGAAATGCCACCTCTCTGAGCAGTGGTTGATGGGGGTGTTCTTCCGTCGATCTAGTTGTGTCTATTCTGGGAGTTAGTTTGGCATAACTACATTGCTTAATGTATTTTTTTTCACACTCCTGAAGCTATAACTATGTTGACCTGAATTTTAAGCATGGACCAGCCCTGAGATGTAGCCACCAATGTCTTAGCTGACCTGCTGGTGTGATGGTGGAGAGCCAGCCGGGAATCATGGCAGGCAGGACAGAATCTGGCCCGCAGGTTGGATTTTGCCCACCCCTACCGTAATCCATCCCTGATGCAATCTTTTATTTTGAGTTTTGGAGGAATTCAGAACAGTCAAACAGTTCAACATTCCATTGTTTGTTTGTTTTTTCTTTTATTCCCTAATGCTACATCCAGGTACAAAAAAGTGGAAGTGGTGTATTCACATGAAAAAATAAACTTCCCTTCTCTGAAACATGGAGGGGAAAAGGGATCTTCAGCCCACACAAAGCAAGATGATTGAAATCAAGACACCTTGTTCCTTTCCACTTGCATTTTTTCACCCATCAGATCACCAGCATGTCGTGATATTTCATACTTAACTGAATTTGCCCTGTGCAAACTTAGGCGGACTACAAATAGACCTATTCCATAAAAGGTTAGGGTGGAGATGATGCTCTTGTACTGTGAGGAGGTACTTGAGAGAGTTTGTGATGGTTGAATTTTTGAATGGGAGACTTTAAAAAAAAATTTTTTTTTAATCAGTACAAATTGGTGAGGAACTAGCCCAAAGCTGCTGAGATTTAATGCTAATTTAGCACTTTTTACCTTCCATTTTAGGACTTAATCATCTACAGTTATGCAGAATTTTTGTTGTAACCATATGACTACCTTTTGAACACATGGTGGGGGATAATCTAGAAAAGGTATATATTAGTCTTCAACAGTTGTGGGAGAACAGATGTACTTTGGATCCTAACAATGTACTGATGTTGAACATGGGTGTGTGTCATTATGGGAATAGTTAGTAATAGATAACTCCAATAATTCATTAGAAATGGAGAAGCCATTTTTGGTGATGGTAGGGATATTTAAAGTATTTTATTAGGAGGCAGTTTGGTCTAGTAGATAGATCTTCTGGGTCCAACTCCAGTGTTGAGTTCTGTTCCCAGAGCTGCTACTAGCCTGCTGGATGACCTTGAGCAAGTTACTTCAATGCTCTATGCCTCAGTTTATCTGTAAAATGGGGATAATGGTATTGTATTTCTTTGTAAATTGCTTTGTGATATAGTGATGAAAAGTGCTGTATGTAAGAGCTAGGTATTATGCAATGTATAAAAGACATGGCTAAATTTCTTGGGGAAAGGAATATTGCTAACTCCTGCGATTTTACTTTGGGGTTTTTTATATGTTAGTATGTTATTGTTTGGTGTTTTGTTTTTTTGTTTTTAAGCACCAGTTTCTGGATTATATGAGAATCTGATGTCAATTTTCTTTTCTTTTTAAATAAATGTCTGGGCTCCTTGTTTGTGGCTGTGGTTGCGTGCTTGAAAACATGGGCTTTTGGCTGACGCTTAGGCACAAAGCAAATAAAAAAGCCCAAATTTTATTATTTAAATTTTATTTTTTAAGCCAATCCTATAATTTTGGAATATCTGACTCATGTTTTTTCTGGGGGAGGTGAGTTGGTGATACTGAAAAAGAACTTTGACTGAGAAGCATTTACAGTTATGTAACTTTTTCGTGTGTGAAAATGGTGATTGTAGCGTTCGATCAGCAAAGTGTGGTGCTGAATAGGTTGTAGCAGCAGATATTGAAGGATGTTGCAGAGGAAATATTTCCAAGAGGGAATCCTGGGAATTGTAGTCTTGGAAACTGGGATAAATTATTCATCAGGGAAGACGCAGGACTACAATCCCAGAAGCCTTTGAGGAGGTCTTGAAAGGTCACGACTTCCTGAAACTGACCGAGAAAAAGGAGTAGCAAACAAGAAGACCAGCTGCTCTTAGTGTTTGCAAATAACGAGTTGCCTGCGTAGGAAAGGGGTATGTATGATTAGTAATGTCGTTGCTCCACAGTCATTTACTTATGGTTTTTTTAGCCTTTTCTGTTCAGGATCGGGTGGATTTCAGTGTTTACAGGTAGTGAAAAACCATGATTGCATATCTTCTGCTGGCAGAGAGGCGGAATTGTAATGATCCCTTTTTATCTATCCCTACAGCATGAAATGAGGGCTTAGTTGCTTAGATTTCCTGAGAGAATGGGGTTCTTCCCTTATTATTGGGTGTTCAAATGCAGTTAAAATGTATTGGCGGGGAGGTGACTAATGTGACTGAAGTTGTTTTGATGATAATTATGTTCTGATTCACATTCTAACCCACACAGTGCTGCCATTTGTATGGGGTTGATTATAGGCTATTTAACAACAGTTCTTTCCTTCATCCTTTCATTAGTTACAAGAGGCACTTGATATATGCTCGAAAATGTGCCCAAATTTGGCATGGGCTGTCAGTATTGCTAGATTACAAGATTTTAGGTTTCTTACTCTTGTTGACTTTTGGTTTGTAGAATAAATTGCTTTGGTAAATGAGATTGTATTTGTGATTGTTAAATATCACGGTAATATAAATCTAGCCTTCGATGAAAGGTTTCTGGATTAGTGAATTAGTGTGCTTGCTGTATTAAACTCAATGCCCTTTTTAGATCAATTAGTATAATAATTGCTCGACATAATCTTTTGAAAACGTTGTAGAATATTCCTAACATCCATTAACTTGAGGCTTCTATAAATCTGTGACCTTTGTTTTAGATTACAGTTCTCTAGCTTCGATTTGTTCCTAAGCTATTGCAAAACTTGGAGCTGTGTAGTTGTCTTTTTCCTCTTTTAGCAATTCTGTAGCCATATAGGCATAATTTATTCTACCCACTAGGAACAAGCAGACTTCCTGGTTGAAAAATATGGGGATAGAATTTGGGAATAGTACTGGCTGTATGCAACTCTTTGAATAATGTATCTGACAAAAATGCCATTATACATTAAATACAATTTTTATTTCTATTTTAAACATTCACCCATCTGGAGAGTGTACTAAATATTCTGTTGATTAATGCTTTATTCACTAACTATAAGTAATGAATAATTTGATCAGCAATGCTAAAGAAAGTCTGCTCCAAAATATGTACCTTTAAAATGTGAACTAAGAGTAAATCTCTGCTATATGGACTGGTATTAAGTCTTGCTGCTTCTGTGTGTCAGACACTAAAGGATACTTTGATCCCACAGTTTAGCAGGTCTGACATTTTATCTAATAGGATGCACTGCCACGCATACACTCTAGCGAATGTTTCATGTTCTTCATTCCACAATTTAAAGCTAGTTCTTAGGCAACCTGGGTTAATAGCTGTTCAAGTCCAACAGTTGTTCCCAGTTGTTGAACACAAGTTCTGCCCTAGACTACATATTGGTTAGTGAGGCCAGAACTCAAAGATTTTCAAGTCCAGGAAGAATAGGCTCTACCATTTAGGATAAAGCAGAATGCTCTGTAACTATTAATAGTATTATACATTCTTGGACCCACAGACTAAGTCCATTTTGAAGTAAGAGACTAAGTGTTTTGCTGTAACTCATCCACTGATGGAGAGTCGTGTACATTTTTAATGCACTTTGTAAGTGATTATTGAGAGCTGGTGATCCTTTTTTGTTGTTGTGGACTTCATTACAGCTACCTATACATGCCTTTGTCTCCTCCAGGTTGGATTATTGCTCCACTTAGAGCAATGCTTGAAGATTACTTAGAAACTCGAGCGAGTATAGATGCAGCTTCCACCTGTTCAGTGTTGGTTTCATGGGGTTTAATAGGTGGTTTCTGTAGGTTGCACTCGTTTCCAGCCTTTTCTCTGATGTGTGTTGATTTTGAACAATCCCTTTGTCCTTTGTCGTTTGGCTCATGACTACTTTAGTATTCTCTCCTTGTGTGTTTTTGGGTTTTTTTAACCGGGTCCTTGAAACCAAGTGGGAAGCTGGAGCTGATAACCTCTGGATTTCTGTGTCCAGAGCATGATGAAGGCAAGCACATAGTCAAGGGCCTTTGGCTCTGAAATTCATTTCTCTTTTTAATTCCACACAACCTCATTTTGGGGACCATAAGAGCACACTGCAAGGCCTGTCTGCTTACCCAGACATTTGAATAGAGCTAATTAATAGTGCTCCCTAGAAGTTGCTTAATAGGCACCGTTTATAACTGCAGAACTAAACAGACATCCCTTTTAGGCTGCAGCTCCTGAGGTGATGTAGTCACAAACACTTGCAGGTCTGATGTTCTCTCCAGCAGAGCAATGGTTGTCAAGCCCTGATCTGCAGACAAGAAATGGGAGGAGCCAGGGCACTGAAGACAGAGGGGAGAGATGTCAAGAAAGTCTGTGAGAGGATCTTTTTTTCCCGTTGTGGTCTAAGGAATGAAAAAGTTGGGGAACCTCTAGAGTTGCACACACTAGCTAGTATGTTGTACCGGCTCTCCTAAAAAATAATTTCTCCTTCCTCTTCCCACCTTGTTTATACCCTTTTCCTCCTGAGAAATTCTGTGAATTTGGAGGAAGGAAAAATTCTCACAAGCATGACAAAGTTGTGTGTGTTCTTTATGATTTCTGTTGTCCTTAATGACTCTCCCCTTGACTGGCTAAATTCAACTTATAAACAAGAGCTCAAATGATAACTTGAAATGTATTTATCACTAGAAATGGTGCTCAAGGATCTGAACATCTGTGACAGGGTTTAGGAACTTCCCCAGCAACAAGTCTCTTCTGCTGAGGCACCCTGACCTCAGGAGGGAGATTAAATATCCTTGGCACAAAGAGGGAAAGGGACAGAAGCATAGGTGATCCTATAGAGAAAAAATATTAGGATACGAAAAAAAATTAAACTGACTGTTATGTTCTGTTTTATTTAAGTTAACAATAAAGGCAAACCTCGGGAAGGTGGCAAATTTGGATGATAAACCATGTGTTTAGCACAGGTGTGGCACTCCCCTGTTTACAGAGATTTCGGAATTTGTGTTAATGCTGCAACTGGAGTTGCATGGAAGAACACATGCCACTGATATTTTTCATCATAATGTTCTCTTTTCTAGATTCAACAGCACTTCTTTTCTATTCCCAAGAGTTGCCAGGGCGTCTCTTGATTTGAATACACCCTTTGGGGTGAGTATTATATTATCTGTCCTTATGCAGGCAGCTCACTTCTAAGTAAATGGAAGTCTTTCTATTGATTTCAATGTCACTGGATCAATTTCTGTTTAGGGAAGGTTTTACTATGAGGATTAGGCAGGGAGGCCTGAAGGACGTATCAATGAGTGATCATTAAGGAAATGAGAGTGAGTTTACTGGGAGCGAGTTATTCGGCTCTAGTGAGGCCACATCTGGAATACTGTGTACAGTTTTGGGCTCCCCACTACAGAAAGGATGTGGACAAGTTAGAAAGAGTCCAGCAGAAGGCAATGAAAGTGATTAGGGGGCTGGGGCACATGACTTACAAGGCAAGATTGAAGGAACTAGGCTTATTTAGTCTGCAGAAGAGAAGAAGACTGAGGGGGATTTGATAGCAACCTTGAACTACTTGAAGGGGTGCTCCAAAGTAGAGGGAGCTAGGCTGTTCCCAGTAGTAACAGAGAACAGAACAAGGAGCAATGGTTTCAAGTTGCAAGTCGGGAGGTCGAGGTTGAATATTAGGAAAAGCTTTCTCACTAGGAGGGTGGTGAAGCATTGGAATGGGCTACCTAGGGAGGTGGTGGGATCTCCATCTTTAGAAACATTTAAGGCCGGGTTAGACAAACTCCTGGCTGGGATGATTTAGTGGGAGTGGTCCTGCTTTTAGCAGGGGGTTGGACTAGATGACCTCATGAGGTCCCTTCCAATCCTAAGATTCTCTGTTTCTAAGTAATTCTGTCTCTACAGTAGTCCCATGACCTGTGTAGCCATTTAGGCTCTTTCTACACTCTCTCTTAGTCAGCAAAGTTTTGTTGCTCAGGAGTGTCAAACCTTCCTTCCACATAAGTTTTTTGCCAGCATAAACACTGACGTGCATAGCGCTTTCAGCGGGAGACACTCTCCCAACCAACATAGCTACCATCACTCGTTGAGCTGGTTTCATTCAGCTGAGGTGAGAGCTCTCTCCTGCCAGCATAACATAGCTATGTGAGCACTCTTACTTGTAAATTTAGGCCTGGCCTAAGTCACTTACTTCTGATGCCATAATAGCCCATGTTTCAGAACATATTCCCTGTCTAACCCCTCCTTCAGCTGCCAAAATCCTGCTGTGTCCATTTTCTACCATCTGCACTAGAAACAGCAATAGGAAAGGTCTTTTGTAACTACATCAGAACTTCTCACCCTGGGCATCTATTTAGTTTAGCTGATGGCTTTTCCTTGAATCCATCACCATAATACATAGTACATACATCACCATGGTATCTGAATGCTGTTCTGCAAGTGAGATAGATCCCTACAGGACTCAACTGTTTGTGCGTTGTATCTTCATGGCCACACCAGAACTGGAAGTAACTATCGTGACACAGTTTCCTTTAACATCATCATTCACATGTGTTTATTACAGAAAGTGTGTTCTCTGTAATGTCCACAGGTAGCTGCAGTTTGCACTAAAGCAGGACATGCCCCCCAAAGAGGTTATTAGCTATCTCTCAAAACATTTCTCAGGGATCATGATTTGTCTATTTGTCTATTCCTAATTCTTGCTCACCAAGAAGATGATGATAAAACATAATTTGAAAATTAATTCCTTTTTGTTATAGTAGTTATGTCCTGTTCACCATCTGCATTTTCACGAAATCCCAAGAAGGGCCACCATGGCAAATCCCCTCTCTGTTTAAACATGCTGGATAGGCTGAAGTGATGATTTATATGAATCTTAGGTGGAAAAAAGGAGTGCCATGCTGTGCTGACTGTATCATTCCCTCACAATGCCCACTCTTTTGCAATTAGAAAAATACACCCCACTATCCAGTTAAACCTTAGAGTCTTAGTTTCTGCTTCATGTGCTTGCAACAGGACCAGATAGAAGCTCACTCCTTTTGCTTCAGGTCTCTGAGTTCCTTTCGGTTTGGGGAAAGATATGCACTAATCAAATGCCAATATTTAAAGTGCATGTGGAAAACATCCGAACAGCATCCAAAACTATGGTATAAAATGAGTCTAAAAGAAAACTACCTCAAATACACAGCCATACAACATTAAAGCAACTCTGGCGCATAGCAAACTCAATAACCACCAGGGAAACCCTGCCAGAAAACAAAGGGATCTAAGTTTCCATTGGCATAAGAAGTAGATATGGCTGGGTAGAAAAGGATAGCTAGTATGGAAGAAAAAAGCTTCAAACTCCTGACAAAGTGGGATTTTTCTCCCACAAAAGTTCATGCAATAAATAAATCTGTTAGTCTTTCAAAGTGCCACAGGATTCCTTGTTTGTTTTGCTGAATTGGACTAACACGGCTACTCCTTTGGAACTTAAGGAAAGCATGTTGTTTTTTAAGGCTTGAAAAAATTCACTGACAGTAACTTATTGAGGGCTGAATCTCCATTGTCTTGCACTTTGTGCCAGCACTTAGTGCAAAGTGTGTATAAAAAGTTAATGAATCAAAATGGTAGTTTTACACCCACTTTGCACTCATTTTACACAAGTGTAAACAATCACTATGTGCACGGCCATGGAGAAGCAGGCCCTGAGGTTTCTGTTCTGCTATGTTAAAATGTTTCTCATAAGACTCTTCCCTTCTGAACCCATCTCCTTTCAGCACAGGAAGTGTTTTCCGTGAGCTGACATGGGCTGCCGGGATGTTCACGCAGCAACAGTACTGGCTTTCCTCAGTGGCACAGCCTCTGTAGCAGGACTCTTTGCTGCAGTTTTACTCCCTAACTGGCGACTGATGAGACTGCACACATTCAACAAAAATGAGAAGAATGTGACTGTTTACACTGGACTCTGGATTAAGTGTGCACGCTTTGATGGAAGCAGAGACTGTGTGATATACGACACAGATTGGTATAGAGCCGTTGATCAGCTTGATTTACGGGTTCTCCAGTTTGCACTCCCCTGCAGCATGCTAACGGCTGTCTCGGCTCTATTGCTCTGTTTGATAGGCATGTGCAACACGGCCTTTGTGTCAAATGTACCAAACATCAAACTTGCTAAATGTCTTGTAAATAGCCCAGGCTGCCACCTTGTGTCTGGTCTGTTGTTTCTACTTGCATGTGTCATGTGTCTCACACCATCCATCTGGGTGATTTTTTATAACAACGGCCTGAACAAAAAATATGAACCAGTTTTTACCTTTGACATTTCAGTGTATATTACCATGGCCAGTGCAGGAGGCCTGTTTTTCACTTCAGTTCTGTTATTTATTTGGTATTGTGCATGCAAAACCTTACCTTCCCCATTCTGGCAGCCCCTCTATTCCCATTCATCTAGCATGCACAGCTATGCCTCTCAGCCCTATACTGCCCGATCTCGGCTCTCCGCCATTGAAATTGACATTCCTGTTGTAACACACACTTCTTAAGGAAAACAAAACTGGTTTAGAAAGCCAGTTATGCTGGCTCCAAACTTGGAAATTGCAAATTTGATTCTTTGCTGCTTTGCCCATGTTTAATTTCCACCTGTGCAAAGTGAGCATAATATAAACCCAAATTAGACTATACAAGGAGCAAGAACAAAGTGAGTTGAGTCTATAATATTTTGTCTAATTTTTTCCAGAGAAGAGACTGGCCTGAAATACATTAAAAAGTAACTGCTGCTAATGCTGTAATAATGTACCACTGATCAGAAATCCTTTCTGCAGAGACCACCTTCGATAGCCTCTCCTCCTGCTCCTTATTCAAATCAAAGAGGTTTTGAATCACTTTACTGATATGATGAGCTATTCTTAGGATCTGACCTTACAAGAGGAACCATATGGGAAGATCCAATCCAATGTGCAGTGATCCACTAAAGACAGTGGGGTTTTTTCCTAAGGTGAGGGTCCAGCTGGACAGTTCCCACTGCAGGGTGGCCCACTCTAAAGAATATGATTTGCTAGTTGGAGCAGGAAAATGAATAGTAAATAGACTTCAGAGCCTTGCCCTTATTTTGGGTTGTGCTCTTTGAAACTAGTTTTTGACAAACTAATTCAGTCCTGCTGCAGTGTTCCTTGTTTTCCACTGTGCGTAACCAAAAGCCATCTGTTTATGAACTTCAAATATAGCATTTGTATCAAATTAACCTTTATCTCAAAGTGAAAATGAGCGATCTTAAAAAAAAAAAAAAAAAAAAAAAAAAAAAATTAAAAATCAGTCCAATTACTAGCTTGGTCGTACTGCAACAGTTTAGTCTAATTTTTTCCTGCTCTTGTTCAGTGCATTTTCATTCCGTTCAGTGGATATGGATAAAGGATTATCTCAATAGATTTCTCTGTTTTTTTAAATACCACTTGTAATGTAAGCATCTTGGTTTAAAATTTGAATATATAATTTTAAAAGCCAACATCAAGTAGAACAGACCTAAAATTAAAACTGCTTTAGCATTATTATAGTCTAGAGAGGCCTATCCTCCAGACTTCAAATGTATTGCATAAACCTGGAGGAATTTTACAGAATATTAAATGCCATTTGCTGTATTATAAACAGGCTATCATCGTGCCTCTCTGAAAAGCGGATTGTAACCCCATGGGGAGAGCCTTACCATTCTAGATGTCTTGCCTATCTATTAATTAAACAAGTTTATGTGCTTTCAAAGGTGATGTTACTGGAAAGGTTTTCTAAGCAGGGGTTGTTGAGCTTTCCAAGTTGTATCTTATTTATTTACAGGTTAGGATTTCACTTTTCCAGCCTTAATTGTCAATATCTCTCTCCTGTTCACCTGTTTTTAGATCAAAGTAGTTTTCTAAGCTCCCTTTGAAGAGATGGTTCTATCCCTCTAAAATAAGGTTCCTAGTCATCTGTAAGTTTCATAAGTAGATACATAAGCTATTTTTCAAAGAAAACTAGTGATTATAGGTCCCTATTTTGAGACACATTAAAGGACCTTGATTTTTTTGTGAAGTTCTAGCACCCATCCTCTGAAGAATCAAGGTTTCTGAGCTTGGGCACTGATAATCACTAGTCACATTTGAAGATCTTGGCCGTAACTGAACTGTACCATTCTTGGTACAAGCATTTCTGACTCAGCATGTTCCTGACAAGTTCAAATCCTTTAGTGTTTAAAATGCAGCTGTAGTCTGAAAAGTGACTTGGTGTTAGTGGCACTGTGGAGTTTATTTGTTTTGTGCTTCATTAACTTCATAGCAAATTTGCAGTTTAAAAATGGAGGGGAGTTGTTTCTAATTCTTTACCCTGTAAACATAATCTGGGATCTTTCCTTCTCCATGTATTAGCACTTGTGATAAAGTTTCCAGGGGGGACGACTGATGCTCTTCAAGAATCGTCATTTCTGGTGGTAGTGCTTTGAGAAGGGATGCCTCAATCTTTGCTCTTAAACCCTAGTTCAAGATTGCAAAGCAGGGAGTTAGAAAAGATATTGTCATACTTTTAAACATTCTATATATCACATCACAATACACATGAACTCCATGGGGCTCTTCCGATACAGTATGTTATTTTTCAGAGTGGAACTATGCTTTATATAAAGGTCATTTTCATGGTGCTGCTACAAATAATTATAATTTGGATTTCTGCTATGTATGCTGTTACCTGCTTAGTCTTGGATACTAAAGCAAAGGAAACCCTGAGTGGAGTCTTTCCCCTTCTCCTTTCTCTTCCCCCTCTGCCTCTCCCCCGCCCCCCTTCCCGTGTGCCTTATTCTGAAAGATCTGAGTTTGCTAGCAAAGATTCCTCAACCATGGTCAAAATCTTCTCTGATTTTTTGAGCCTGAACCTGCAAGGGGCCAAGCACTCTGGAAAGAATCTGAGTGCTTGCAACTCCCATTGACTTGAGAAGGAATTGAAGGTGCCCGACTTCTCTAACGTGCTCAGTGCTTGCAACCAGGACTCCTATTCCATAAAGAGGATTTTCAGTGGAAAGCAAATGCATCTAGTGTTGTGTTCCGTAGATCAATGTTTTTTAATTGATGGATTTTCTGGTTTTGGCAACTGTTCTGCATTTTGGCTTTGATTTTCTACACTGCAGGCCTTATTAGTATATATTGTCATTGAGCTGATAAAACTTTGCTCTGAAAATTGTACCTTGCTCAGTTCTGTGATGGGTATGAACTGTGTGGTGCTTATGAATTCCAAAGTTTCAAGCTGGGTTTCAATTCAGATATTATGTTGCATCATGTTTAGTTCATACAGTCATGGCACCATTATCTAGTAAGGAATTTTAATGAGTTGCAAAATATGTCCTAAGTGAAAATGATTGAGTTCTGTGCTGTACTTTTCTTTGTTTATGAAAATCTGTATTTTTTCCAAGTAAAATTCCTATCTGGCTTTCAGTAATGTTTAATTATGGAAGGGGTTCATTTTGTGTAAAACAGAAAATATGTATTTTTAATAAAATGTGTTCATATATAGCTGTGGTTTATTTTGAAATTGTATATAGAAAAAAATTAAAATTCCACCATACATTTTCAAGTACAAAAGTTACTTACATGATCTTCCATTGGTCATTAACTTTGTCAGAAAATCTTGGAACCGTCTTTAATCAACTCCAAATGTATTGCATTCCTCAAAGCCACTAATTTTGTAATTCTGTAAAAATAATAATAATAATTCTGCCAGTTTTCATAGAATCATAGATTAGGGATGAAAAGGACTAGGTACAGGAATGCATAAGAGGCAATTTGCCACAAAAGATCTGGACCTTAAAAATAAAATTAAAACTATAATAAAAGGTGCTATAGCCACCTGAATAAAAAACCAAGGGACTACTGAACAGTGAGGATAAAATGGAGACTAAAGGTGGAAGTCAAACTCAAACAGCTTAATGGAACTAAATCAAGGGGACTGAATAATCTTTCTCCACATGAACTGGTGCATGAACTGGTGCAAGCCCAACAGCAAGGATTTGTAATGTATCTATAAACTTGGAAGTTGTGCCCTTAGACTGGAGACTTGCTAATATAATTCCTATTTTTAAGAAAGCGGGAAAATAAATGATACGGAAAACTACAGGTCTGTTAGTTGACTTCAGTTGTATGCAAGGTCTTGGAACAAATTTTGAAAGAGAAAGTAGTTAAGGACATACAGGTAATTGGGATAAAATATAACATGATTCTACAAAAGGTATATCATGGCAGACCAATCAGATCTCCTTGTTTAGAAGATAACTGATTTTTTAGACAAAGGACTTGCAATAGATCTAATCTACTTGGATTTCAAAAAGACATTTGATACTGTTCCACAAGGGGAACTATTAATTAAATTGGAGAAGATGGGGATTAATAGGAGAATTGAAACATGGTTAAGGAACCGGTGAAAAGGAAACTACAACGGGGCATACTGAAAGGTGAGCTGTGATGTTGGGGATTGATTACTAGTGGAGTTCCTCACACATTGGTCTTGGGACCAATCTTATTTAACATTTTTATTAATGGTCATGCACAAAAAATGGGAGTGCGTGAATAAAATTTGCAGATGACACAAAGATGAAAGGTATTCCCAATACAATGGAGGATTGGAATATCATACAAGAAGAGCTGAATGACCTTGAAAACTGGAGTAATTGAACTGGAATAAATTTCATAGTGCAAAGTATAAGGTCATGCAGTTAGGGGCTAACAATGAGAACTTTTGCTATAAGCTGGAGACTTATCAGTTGGAAAAGACAAAGGAGGAGAAAGACCTGAGTGTATTGGTTGATCACAGGATGACTATGGCCCACTAATGGTAGGAGGCAGGCTGTGAAAAAGGCTAATGCAATCCGAGAACGCACCAGGCAAGGTATTTTCAGTAGAGATAAAAAAGTGTTAGTACCATTATATGAGGCACTGATGAGACCTCATCTGGAATAGTGTGTGCTGTTCTGGTCTCCACAGTTTAAGAAAGATAAATTCAAACTGGAACAGGCAGAAGGACTACTAGAATGATCCGAGGAGTAGAAAATCTACCTTATGAGAAGAGACTCAAAGGGTGTCTACACTGGAGGCTCTGTTAAGTCGGCTTTACTATAGGTCAGGCTGGAGAGAAGAAAAAGAGCGGCGGCCATTGGGCTGGGGAGAGCCGTGGCTGGGGCGATTGGGCTGGGGAGAGCCACAGCTGGGGATATCGTGCTGGGGAGAAGGGGAAAGCCACAGCTGGGGAGATCCGGCTGGGTAAAGCCATGGCTGGTGAGATTGGGCTGGGGAGATCGGGCTGAGGAGAAGGGGAAAGCAAATTAATATTACAGGCCAATTAGGTCGACTTAAGGGCTATTCCCCATCTACATTGGCTTAAGTCGACTTAAGCCTTAAATTGTCATTAAGAGGTGTGTTATTAAGTCGACTTAAGGAACTTAATAAGCGCCCAATGTAGATGCAGGGTTCTTAAGGTTGACTTAACCCTCCTTAAGTCGTTCTAAGGCTCCAGTGTAGATGTACCCAAAGAGCTTGACTTGTTTAGCTTACCTAAAAGAAAGCTGAGGGGAGATATGATTGCTTTCTATAAATACATCAGAGAGATAAATACCAGGGAGGGAGAAGAGTTAAGTGCCAATGTGGACACAAGAATGACTGGATATAAAATGATCATCAAGAAGTTTAGGTTTGAAATTAGATGAAGGTTTCTGACCACCAGATGAGTGAAGTTCTGGAACAGCCTTCCAAGGGGAGCAGTGGGGGGGGAGGGGGGGGGGCAGAGGAAACACCTACCTGACTTCAAGACAGAGCTTGATAAGTTTATGGAGTGGATAGTATGATGACGGTACCTACGGTGGCCATGGGCAGACTCTCAATTACTACAGAGAATTGTTTTCCAGATGTCTGGCAAGTGGTCTTGCTTGCATGCTTAGGGTGTATCTGATCACTATATTTGGGATCATGAATGAATTTTCCTCCGGGCCAAATTGCAGGGACCCTGAGGGCTTTTCCCTTCCTCTGCAGCACAAGGGTACAAGTTTCGTACAGATTTAAACTAGTGTAAATGGTGGATTTGTCTATATGAAATCTTTAAACCATGATTTGAGAACTTCATTAACTCAGACAAAGGTTAGGGATCTATTGCAGGAGTGGGTAGGTGAGAATCTATGGCCTGCAATGTGCAGGAGATCAGATTAGATGCTCTGGCCTTAAAGTCTATGACTCTGTGAAGCTCTTTTTAGTTAAATCTGATCTCTCATGTTTACAAAAGAGTTGTGTGTAAATTAAAACACTGAAACACAAATGTAAGCGACATGATGACATTTTACTGATATTGGCTGCCTGGCACAGGTATCCAGATGGCCATTGCAACATTCCAAAAGTCCTAACACTGCAGAATCATGCCTCGGGTACTGAATGGCAGCATGGAATGCCGTCTGAGCAGTTGTAATGTTGTTCCTTCCCAGGACAACAGCTCTCCATTTCAGGCACGTCCAGTAGGATCGTACTGCTAAGGTTGAAAGCTAGTATCACGATAATAGACAAAGACTT
Organism: Pelusios castaneus; assembly: GCA_007922175.1. NCBI lineage: Eukaryota > Metazoa > Chordata > Testudines > Pelomedusidae > Pelusios > Pelusios castaneus. The sequence goes on along the minus strand of ML685951.1, from coordinate 4,995,141 downwards.
TTTTGCTTTTTTTTAACTTCTCCAGAAATATGTGATATAGACTACTGCCATGGTCAGGACTCTAGATTAAATGATCCTGTGATGTGCTCTGCAATGGTGATGAATCCCATATTGCTATATGTATTTTTTTTTCTGCACACAAGAAAAAACAGTACTAATGACTTTTTCTGCCATAATCTGTGTAAGTATATGGAATTATGCTTATAAAATGGCATATAAGTAGACACAAATACTGTTTCTTGGCTGGATGAAAGTAATGCAGCCAGGTTTCCTGTTACAAAACCGTTCCGCAGAAGAATAAAACCAGTCTTCCATCCAGGGATCTGGAAGCCTACTGACATTCAGTAATTAGATACACTGTCTGGGCAAGTCAAAAATTTCTCAGCAAGAGTCACTAAGTCCTATCTAGCATTTATCCACTCAGCATATACCATATCAGAAAATCCATTATCGTCCTGTATTTGAAATATTAGAGAGGACTAAACAGTAGCAGCTATTTATATGCTGCCAATTTTAACTGAAAAAATAAGTTTTAAAGCACTTGGCTTGTCATTTTAGGTTACATTATCATAACCATAAATCTCATAGCAATATACTATAATGTAATTGAGAAGTGAAATTCAATACAATGAACCATTCTGATGAGCGATGCAGTTGGCAGTTGTAAGTGACCTGTACCTTTGATTTCACTATTATGCACTTTCTTTAGATCCTGTAGGAAATTCTTACCATGCTTTGTACGTGACAGGAATTGTAACAGCTAGAGGTCAAAAGGGTTCCCCAGCAGGTGGCGCACACACTCTTGCTGATGAGGCATAAAAATGCATTATTTTTATCAGCATATATGGCTCCAGGATTACTGTATAAATATGTATCTGAGTACATTTTAAAAAATCACATTTACTCAACTAGTCTAACTAAGAGTCTAACTAACCTATTGTGAATATAATGGTCCAAATTCATCTCTCATTTAACTTCAGTGATTATACCAGGGATGAATTTGTCCCAGTAAATTTAGGGGAAAATTGTAAATGCTATAATAAGATTGATTAAACTAACTCTTCATCTTCAGTGTCCTGATTCTAAAAAGACATGCTCAACTGCACTGATCCCAGGTGTACACCTTTGTAAAACTGGGAATTAGCTGTATCATTCAAAATATCCAGATCCACAGTGATGTAATGCACCTTTGTATTCACATCCTACATACTATTGTATAATCTTTGTACAAATATGTTTTGTGAGGTATCATCTGAAAACTAATAATTCACTGGTCAATAATATCATAGTGAAATGAATGTAGCACCTTTACAAATAAAGTTATGAACATAAACTGAAATTCATGAATGAAATGTGTTTAGCAGACAAGTCTGAGAAGTGGGTAAACCTGGTCCTAAAATATAAAGGGCAAGCTGACACTTCTAGCCAGGAATCATCAAAGGTGATGGGCCGTCAACTTAAAGGGGGAAGGAAAAACAGATTAGCATTTTAGGAAACAACTTCAAGGCTTTTTGTCTCCATCCTCACAGTAGGAACTAACTTTGGCTATGTCTACACTTGTTAATTTAGGTCAATTTAGCATGTCCACACCTAAATTTTAAGTTGACTTGGGAGGGGCCTACAAAGCCGAACTAGAATGTCCACACTAGACGCCTAGGTCAACTTCTAGGGGCTAGGTGGACCTGGGACAGGTCCATGGTGGCAGGGGGGCACCCCTTGCCAAGTGCCAGGGGGCTCAGCCTTTGCCCCATTGTACCTGGATACAATGGGGCAAAGGGGGACAGGGAGATCCCTGCCCTTTGGAGTGGCATGCCAGGCTCTCCCTATGCCAGCCCCCTGGCAGGGAGGGCAGTGGGAAGCCCTGGAGTCCCCTAAGTCGACTTACAGTTGACTTAGGGCTACTCCATGTCTACACTGGCTTATGTCGACTTTAGAAAGTTGACTTAAGCAGAAAGTCGACTTAAAAAGAGGTTTAGTAAAGTCGACTTAAGCAGCTGCTTAAGTCGACTTAAGGAAAGTGTAGTGTAGACGCAGAGTAAATTAAGTCGACTTAAGCAAGCTTAAGTCGACTTAATTTACCAGTGTAGACGCACCCTTCATCTGAGGTAACCAATACTTTCAAAAAGTGACTGAACTATGAAAGAGAGAGGAAAAAACACGCAAGGTATCTCTCCCCAGCCATCTCTCTTCTTTTCACCTAAGACAAAAGAAATAGCTCTTGGATTTTGGGAGCAGATCCTGGCCTGAGATGTTTGGTCAGCAATCTTATTTGAATCATTCAATAACAGATTCCAAAGTGGTAGCCGTGTTAGTCTAGGTCAGCCAAACAAAAAAGGAGTCCTGTGGTACTTTTAAAGACTAACAAATGTATTTATTCAAATTCCAAAGGGGTAGCCGTGTTAGTCTATTGTAGAACGACAACAGAGTCCTGTGGCACTTTTAAAGACTAACAGATTTATTTATCGCATGAGCTT
>ML685951.1:4923924-4987667 GCA_007922175.1 Pelusios castaneus | reverse complement strand
AAAGCTCATGCGATAAATAAATCTGTTAGTCCTATGCACAAATATGTCTAGCTGGAGCGTGGCTGTAAACTCAAGCCAGCTGGCCCTCCACGGCACACAGGACTGACGTCTGAGGGAGGCTGAGAACTAGTGGTGATGCCATCGCGCCAGTTACAACCAAGCAGCAGCTTATCTGATCTCCGCTAAGCCAGCGGCTCTGGGTAAGTGCGGGGCTGCTCTGGAGGGAGGCTAGGCGAGAGCGCAGGCCAGGAAGCCGGGTGTGCTAACTCCGGCTCATTGTCACAGCAAAGACAGGGCCATGTGGGGCAAGGAGGAGAGAAGAGGGAAAGACAGACAGAGCCATGGGGGAGGGAAGAGAGACAGGAGGTGACATTGCAGGCGGAGACACGGAGGGAGAAGAGCACACACCCTCCAGCTCCCCATTCAGTGCAGCCCAAGCTCCGGGGCAGGCTCGGGGCAGCCGGGGTCGCTCTCCCCAGGACGCCGCAGGCCGGGCAGCGAGCACAGCTGCCGGCTGCCACTAGGGGCAGCTGGACGCGGCAGAGCCCGGCTGGCTCCCAGCGCGCCTGCGCGAGAGAGGGCGGCTCCTGCCCCGCCCTCCTGCTCCTGCTGAGGGAAGGACGAGGCGGCCCGGCTGTTGCTGCGCTGCCGCGCCTGGGCCCGCCCGGCAGGGATGGCGGCTCTCCGGCTCTGCGCGCTCTGGCTGCCGGGCCTGCTCCTCATCCGCCCGGGGACGGGCGCGGGCCGGCGAAACCCGGGTGAGGCGCTGTCAGGAAGCTGTGCTCAGCGGAGCCGGCGCCGGGAGGAGGCTGAGGGGACGCGCCTGTGCCCGGGGGCGTGTAGGGCAGGCAGCGCTTCCCTGTCCCGCGGCCCCGGGCCCGGCCTTCCCGGTTTGCGGCCCGCGGCCGGGCCGGTGTAACTCTAGCGTAGACCTCGGCCCGGGGAGAGGGTGTCCCGGGCCCCGCTGGCACGTGTGCTGTGACACGCCCAGGCGGACTGAACCCCCAGCGAGCAACCGGCTGTGGCTGTGGGAGGGGGTCTCTGACCTTTCCCGCGCGGAGGCCAGGCCAGGATTTCCAGGTATCTCTGTAGCCTGGAGCCTTGTGTGCCCTGGGAGTTGAGTCGCCTTAAGTTAGCTCAGTGTACGGCTTCACGGCCACATTGCACTGCCTCTGTCAGAGGGGTGGGTCCTCACCCGGGGCATCTCCCCGCATGCCCAGAGTCGGAGCCGGGCCAGACTGAAAGAAAGTCCTGCTGCTGAGCCCTGCACGGGCAACGTAAGGCCATGCCTGAAAAGTTGGCGTCGATCCCCTCGGGTTGATGCAGTGCGATTGATTGAGCGGCCAGTGTGGACCCGCTCAGTTGATCCTGGAAGTGCTCTCCCTTTGATGCAGTAACTCCAGCCTTCCAACAAGAGTAACCTTGTGTCGAGGGGAGAGCATTTTCCATCCACGCCGCCCAGTGAAGACGCGGCAGTAAGTGGAAGTGAGCAAGTCAGCGGGAGATACGCATTCTGTGGCATGTAGATTGTGTATCTCCCATCCACTTAGTGCTGTAGTGTACTGTAGCCTAGGCCTCAGTAACAGTGTCTATATAGACACTGCGCTGTGCTGAGTACATTGACCAGAGGGAGCGCCGCACCTGTAACAGAGGTGGAGTTACTATGTTGGTGTAGTGGGCTACTTATGTTCACAGGAGCAATGTTGTAGTGTAGGCATTTAGAGTTGGGTTGACAAGTTAAGCCTGAAAGACTCGAGCTCTGTACAGCACTGCTATAGTAGGGTGAGGCTATACTCCAGGGTTGCTACACTAGGCAAGTGAAAGGACCATCTCCAAGAGATTGGCACAATCACAAATGTCTACATTAGCTAAAATCCTCATGCCATTCATTCTTGATTTATTACTGGTCAGCCTGGTAGAACAGCTGGGATTTCAGGAGGTTTGAAGCCAAGAGAGAATACATTATATGTGTTTCATCTCTGTATTTGAGGGTTGGGTTTTGCAAAGAAGGGCGATTGAGGTGTTCTGGATTGATGAACTACCGTACTGTTTATCCTTTGGAGACAGTTTGTACTGCACCAGGCCACTGAAAACAGTAAAAAATATTTCAAATTGTAACAGTTACTGTCGGATGTTAGAAGAAAATGTTTTAATATGGTTGGTTTTCAGTCAAGTGGATTGTGAGAAGTATATTGTAATTAATACTCATGATTCAATCTGAGTAGGCCATCTTTCTTTCACAACGATTTCTCTATGAGAAGAAATACTAAATTTCCTCACTGTAGCTGATCAACATATTGAGATAAGAGAACATTTTTTTTAAAAACAATTCTGTTACTAAAATATTAGGGAGGAAGTAACAAGAGCCAGAGCAGCGTACATCTCTGTAAAATAGCCAGTTTCCACAGGCCAATGCACTCCGAGAAAGCAAATCTGAATTTAAACATTGATTACTTGCTCTGTGTAATTATGCATAGTTCTGATCATCATCTCCTTTTAGGGTATGTCTGTATGAGGGAAAAGGATGCATTTTTAACACATGTTAAAATCTTAGCTTTTTTTGCATACAAAACGTTTACAGCTTTTACTGCCCATATAATTAAAATGGTACAACACACTAGTAGTTGTAGTAGAATAAGGATGCATATACCATGGCAGCTTAATCCTTGATGAGATTTTTAGATTCTGGGGCCCTATGGGCACATTGTGATCAACTGTCAACCCTCCTGTACAACAGGCCATAGAATGTCCCCAAAACAATTTCTGGAGCATATTTTTGAGGGGAAACAGTTTGGATTTAAAAGTCATCAGTGATGGTGACACCACCACAACATTTAGTAAATTGGGTTAAGTACTCATGCCACTAAAAATTTACACATTATTTCCAGTGTGAATTTGTCTAGTTTCAACTTCCTCTATTGGTTCCTTCTCAGCTAGACTGAAGAGCCCATTATTTAATACTTAAGGACTGTAGATATTTAAGGACTGTTGTCAAGTCACTGCTTATCCTTCTTGTTAAACTAAATAGATTGAGCTCTTTGAGTCTCTCGCTATAATGTATTTTTCTAATCCCTCAATCATTCTTAGGGTTCTTCTCTGAACCCTCTCCAATTTATCAGCATGCTTCCTGAATTGCGTGCAGCAGAACAAGATACAGTATTCCAACAGTGGTCACGCTTTGCCAAGTAATCTCTCTCCACCTATTGAAGAGTCTCCTGCTTATGCATCACAGGATCACATTAGCTCATTTGGTCACAGGATCACAATGGGAACTCATGTTCAGCTGATTGAAAAAGATTTGGGGGTCATGGTGCACAGAGTCACTTCTTCCCAGGATATTTTTTCTAATCTTTCAGTTACAGTAATCTTAGGTGTTGTAACAACAATAAATAAAAGGTTTTAAAATGTCAATTCTTCATGTTTATCTGCGGTCAATTTAATAGTACAAAATAGGGTCACTAGTGTACTGGGGAGTTAGTTTATTAAATCGGGAATTGCTGCTTTGTAAGAGAAGTGAGGCTAATGGAAGTGTATATTCTGATTGTGGAATTTTAAATGTTTGACATTCGGAGCTTTTGTATGGGTGCTGTTTATTTTTATAAAGCTAAGGAAATCTTTGGCTCTCTTACTTAAACCCCACTCCTGCAAAGAACATAAATCCCTGCATGCTATCTGCTGTAACTTCTCAACAACCTTCCTGTTTATGAATTCTCTTTGTGTGGAATGAGTCCTGCATAAGAACAGCCATATTGATATTGGTTCAGATCAATGATTCACTTAGCCCACCATCCTGTCTTCTCAAGTGGCCAGTGCCAGGTGCTTCAGAGGGAATGAACAGAGCAAGTAATCATGATCCATTGATCCATTCCCAGCTTCTGGCAAATAAAGGCTAGGGATACTTCAGAGCATGGTTTGTATCTCTGCCCATCCTCGCTGATGGCCATGGATGGACCTTTCTTCCATGAACTTATGTTCTTTTTTTAACCCTGTTATTGTCTTGGCCTTCAACATCATCTGGCAAAGAGTTTCACAGGTTTACTGTGTGAAGAAATACTTTTTTCTTCTCTTTAAACCTGCTGCCTATTAATTTAATTTGGTGACTACTAGTTCTTGTGTTATGAGGGGAAGTAAATAACATTTCCTTATTTACTTTCTCCACACTAGTCATGATTTTCTAGACCTCATTCAGATCCCCCTTAGTAGTCTTTTTTTCCAGGCGGAAAAGCTTTCCTTAGATAGAAGCTTTTTCCATACCCCTAATTGTTTTTGTTGCCCTTTTCTGTACCATTTCATAGAATCATAGGGCTGGACAGGACCTCATAAGGTCATCTAGTCCAACCCCCTGCTAAAAGCAGGACGACTCCCACTAAATCATCCCAGCCAGGGTTTCGTCTAACTGGACCTTAAATATCTCCAAAGACGGAGATTCCACCACCTCCTTAGGTAACCCATTCCAATGCTTCACCACCCTCCTAGTGAGAGAGTTTTTCCTAATATCCAACCTTGACTTCCCTAGCTTTAATTTGAAACCATTGCTCCTTGTTCTGTCCTCTGTTAACATCGAGAACAGCCTAGCTCCCTCCTCTTTGGAGCACCCCTTCAAGTAGTTGAAGGTTGCGATCAAATCCCCCCCCTCAGTCTTCTCTTCTGCAGACTATTTCATTATATTTTTTTGAGATGGGGTGATCAGATCCTCATGCAGTATTCAAGAAGTGAGCAGACCATGGATTTATAAAGGTGAAATATGTTTTTTGTCTCATAAGTTTTCCAGTGTGCATTACTTTGCATTTATCAGCATGGAATTTCATCTGCCATTTTGTTGCTCAGTCACCTAGTTTTGTGAGATCCCTTTGTAACTCTTTGCAGTTTGCTTTGGACTTAAGGCTTGTAACTAGTTTTATATGATCTGCAAATTTTTCCACCTCAGTTTTACCCCCTTTTCTAAATCATTTATTATGTTGAACAGTATTGATTCCAGTACAGACCCCTGAGGGACACCACTGTTTACCTCTCTCTCTTTATTTTGATAACTGATTATTTGTTCTTGCCCTTTGTTGTTTTTAACCAGTTACTGATCTGAGAGAGGACTTTCCCCTCTTACCTCTTGACAGCTTACTTTGCTTAAGCCTCTTTGGTGAGGAACCTTGTCAGATGCTTTTTGAAAATCTTAAGTACATAACTGCTGGATTGCCGTTGTCCACATTCCTGTTGACCTCCTCAAAGAGCTCTCTTAGCTTGGTGAGGCATGATTTTCCTTTAGAAAAACAGTGACTCTTCCTCAACAAATCGTGTTCATCTATGTGTCTGATAAGTCTGTTCTTTACTATAGTTTCAGCTAGTTTACTTGGTACTGACATTAGGCTTACTGTTCTGTAATTGCCAGGATCACCTTTGGAGCCTTTTTAAAAAATTGCATCACACATTGCCAATTCTCCAGTCATTTGGTACAGAAGCTGATTTAATGATAGGTTACATACCACAGTTAGCAGTTCCTCAATTTCAGATTTGAATTCCTTCCAAGCTCTTGTATGAATATCATCTGGTCCTGGTGACTTATTACTATTTAATTTATCACTTTGTTCCAAAACCTCCTTTAATGTCACCTTGACAGTTCCTCAGATTTGTCACCTAAAAAGAATGGATCAGGTTTGGGAATCTCCATCACATCCCCAACTGTGAAGACTGATGTAGAGAATTCATTTGATTTCTCTGCAATGGCCTTATCTTCTTTGAGTGCTCCTTTAGCATTTTGATCATCTAGTGATCCCACTGGTTGTGTAGCTGGCTTCACACTTCTGATGTACTTAAAAAATCTTTTGTTATTACTTTAAGTGTTTGGCTATCTGTTCCTCAATTTCTTTTTTGGCCTTCCTAGTTATATTTTTACATTTCACATGACAGAGTTTATGCTTCTTTTTATTTTTCTCAATAGGATTTAACTTCCACTTCTTAAAGAATGCCCTTTTGACTCTAACTGCTGCTTTAACTTTTTTGTTTAGCCATGGTGGCAATTCCTTAGTCCTTTTACTGTGTTTTAAATTTGGGATGTACATTTAAATTGAACCCCTCTTACGGTGTCTTTTAAAAGTTTCAGTGTAGCTTCCAGGAATTTCACTGTTGGCATTGTACATTTTAGCTTATAGAATAATAGGGATGGCAGGGACCTCACGAGGTCATCTAGTCTAACCCCCTGCTAAAAAGCAGGACCAGTCCCACTAAATCACCTCAGCCAGGGTTTTGTCTAACCAGGCCTTAAATATCTCCAAAGATGGAGATTCTACCACCTCCCTAGGTAGTCCATTCCAATGCTTCACCACCCTCCTAGTGAGAGAGTTTTTCCTAATATCCAACCTTGACCTCCCCAGCTGTAATTTGAAACCATTGCTCCTTGTTCTGTCCTCTTTTGCCAGCGAGAACAGCCTAGCTCCCTCCTTTTGGAGCACTCCTTCAAGTAGTTGAAGGTTGCTATCAAATCTCCCCTCAGTCTTCTCTTCTGTAGACTAAATAAGCCTAGTTCCTTCAGTCTCTCCTCCTAAGTCATGTGCTCCAGCCCCCTAATCATTTTTGTTGCCCTCCGCTGGACTCTTTCTAATTTGTCCACATCCTTTCTGTAGTGGGGAGCCCAAAACTGGACACAGTATTCCAGATGCGGCCTGACCGCTGTCGAATAGAGGGGAATTATCACATCCCTTGATCTGCAGGCAATACTCCTACTGATGCAGCCTAATATGCCATTGGCCTTTTTGGCAACAAGGGCACAATGTTGGCTCATATTCATCTTCCCGTCCACCATAACCCCCAAGTCCTTTTCTGCAGTGCTGCTACTTAGCCGATCGGTCATAAGAACATAAGAAAGGCCGTACTGGGTCAGACCAGAGGTCCATCCAGCCCAGTATCTGTCTACCGACAGTGGCCAGTGCCAGGTGCCCCAGAGGGAGTGAACCTAACAGGCAATGATCAAGTGATCACTCTCCTGCTGTCCTGTCCTGCGGTCCCCAGCCTGTAGCAGTGCATGGGATTTTCCCGTCCTACGTGCAGGACTTTGCACTTGTCTTTGTTGAACCTCATGATGTTTCTTTTGGCCCAGTGTTCCAATTTGTCCAAGTCTCCCTGGTTCCTGTCCCTGCCCTCTAGAGTATCTACCATTCCCCCCAGCTTAGTGTCATCCGCGAACTTACTAAGCACGCAGTCTATTCCATCATCAAGATCATTAATGAAGATGTTGAATAGAAGCGGCCCCAGGACCGACCCCTGGGGCACTCCATACTGCATGCCAACTAGACATCGAGCCATTGATTCCTACCCACTGAGCCCGTCGATCTAGCCAGTTTTCTATCCACCTTACGGTCCACTCGTCCAGCCCATACTTCCTTAACTTGCCGACGAGAATGCTGTGGGAAACAGTATCAAAAGCCTTGCTAAAGTCGAGGTATACCACGTCAACGGCTCTTCCCGCATCCACAAATCCAGTCATCTCATCATAGAAGGAAATCAGGTGGGTCAGGCACGATTTGCCCTTGGTGAATCCATGCTGACTGTTCCTGATCACTCTATTTTCCTCCAAGTGTTTCAGGATGGATTCTTTGAGGACCTGCTCCATCATTTTCCCAGGGATTGAGGTGAGGCTGACAGGTCTGTAGTTCCCCGGATCCTCCTTTTTCCCTTTCTTGAAGATAGGTACTATATTTGCCTTTTTCCAATTCTCCGGGACCTCCCCCGTTCGCCACGAGTTCTCAAAGATAATGGCCAGCGGCTCTGCAATCACTTCCGCCAACTCCCTCAGCACCCTCGGATACAGTTCATCCGGCCCCATGGACTTGTGCACATCCAACTTCTTCAAGTAGTCCCTAACCTGACTTTCCGTCACCAAGGGCCGCTCTTCTCTCCATTCCGCGTTACCCTGTGTAGTAGCCTGGGAGCTGGCCCTCCCTGTGAAGACTGAAGTAAAAAAAGCATTGAGTACTTCAGCCTTTTCCGCATCATCCACCATGAGGATGCCTGCCCCATTTAGTAAGAGACCTACACCACCCCTGATCCTTTTCTTGTTGCTGGCATATTTATAGAACTCCTTTCTGTTATCCTTCACAACTCTTGCTAGCTGCAACTCCAATTGTCCTTTGGCCTTTCTGATTTTATCCCTGCAGTCCCGAGCAATATCTTTATACGCCTCCCTTGTCATCTGTCCAAGCTTCCACTTGTATGTTTCACCTCACCGCAGAGTTCCCTGCTAAGCCACGCTGGGCGCCTTCCACATTTGCTGTTCTTTCTGCACATTGGAATGTTATCTTCCTGTGCCTTTAACAGGGTTTCTTTAAAATACAGCCAACTGTCTTGGACACCTTTCCCCTTTAGATCAGCCTCCTAAGGGATCCTGCCCATCAGCTCTCTGAGGGAGCCAAAATCTGCTTTTCTGAAGTCCACGGTGTGTGTTCTGCTTCTTTCCTTTCTTCCGTTGATCAGGATCCTGAACTCTACCATCTCACTTCTGTTTAACTAACTTCCTCATTTTTGTATAGTTCCCCTTTCGGAAATTAAATGCTACCATGGTGGGCTGCTTTGATGTGGTTCCTGCCAGCTTGCCTTCCCTGCTTCCCATTCCCAGATGTTTAATTTTATTGTCTTATGTGCACTATTACCAAGAAGTCCAGCTATATTCATCTTTTGAACCAGATCAAGAATTGCTTCTCTTCTTGTGTGTTGCAGGACTAGCTGCTCCAAGAAGCAGTTATTTAAGGTGTCAAGAAACTTTCTCTGCATTCTTTCTTGTGGTGATATGTACTAGTCAATATGGGGATAGTTGAAATTCCCCATTATTACTGAAGGTTTTTTAGCCTTTTTAATTTCTCTGAGCATTTCACAGTTACTATCACTAGAGCCCTGCAAATCCACACATATCCACATTATATCTGAGGGTATCTGCATCCACGGGTACAACATGGATATCCATGGACCCCATTTCTTGCAGATACAGATCAGATGCGGATCCACATGTTTGTGTCTGTGCAGGGTTCTAACTACCATCATCTTGATCAGGTGGTTAGTAATATATTGCTACTGCTATATTCTTCTTTTTCAAGCATGGAATTACCATCTATGCTGGTACATGGTACATGTTTGGTTCATTTAAGATTGAGTTCTTTGGATTCTACACTTTCTTTCACATATAGTGCCACTCCGCTCCTGTAAAACCTATTCTGTCTTTCCAGTATATTTAGGATCCTGGTATTACTGTGTTGCATTGATTATCCTGCACACCATTTATTTTCTTGATATAGTTTTTTGAGTTTTTCTTCATTTTTACTGCCATTTATAAAAGATCATCGATTTAAATAAATTTTAAAAATTGCTGGTATTCCCATACTTTTCTGGCAATACCGATCCATTGAACCAATTCCCTGAACTTCATTTACAAATTTCTGTTTTGTAGTTCTGACATGGTGAATGTGCTTTTTTTGCCCAAATGACATGCTACTAAAAATATAGAAATTAAATTTAAAAGGAGTATTTGCTATAGGGATTATAAATGTTTTCAGATTTTGATTTCCATTTTTGCTTGAGGACGGTGTACTGGCCATACAGACCTTGAGTTTCTTAATTGTGTTGACTACTTATTGCTACAGTGTGAACTAATCAGTGGTTTGACAGATTTATTAATCTAATCTGAATATACTAGTAAATAAACAAATTTGTTATGTGCTAAAAATTAATATCAAAGTGGCAGGACAATGAACTAAGAAATGTTTAAACATCTTCTAGATGTTTTGGGGAAAAAAAGACACTAAGCTCTTTGACAATTTTTGCAGACTTAAACATTTTCTTATCTATATATGACTAATAGCTGGTTCTTTGTTAAAAGTAGATCTATTTTTCTAAGTCATTATCATCTAATGGCTTACTATGTGTGTCCTCTGTAAAATAATGTAATGGTGTCATGCCAGTTTCTAGTGGATAGAAATTACTGTTGGAACTCCTTTTGGCAGAATAGGTAGAAAATCAAGGATTGATCAGGCAAGTAGATCAAATTATCTTTTCATCCCTAGGAGTGGTTCAGGTAGGTCAGGACTGAGACGTTGGGCCAGTGAGTAGAAACTATTATAAGTGCACTGGTAAAAGACCAGTTTCCAGGGCTGTTAGGTTTGCTTTTACAAATATTAACTTCTAAACTTTTTCTGTAATAATTAGAACAAGTTGCATCCTGTTACCTGCAACTAAAAATATAGTCATAACTAGTAGTTGTAATCATCCTCAGGCAATATGAACAAGAGTGGGTTTTCTGTGCTTGAGGCTTTTTTCATTGTGAAATCCAGCTAAAATATAGATTCTCTTCCCATATCACTTGACTTTTAAAACATCCCTTAGCAATTCTTGTTGAGTATTTTGTTACGCAATTTTGTTTTGTCTTTAGATATTCCCCCCTTCCCCCCCCTCCTTAGAATGGGAGCAAGCCTCTCTCATGAGGTTTTATTTTTTAAACCTTTTGTAAAAGTTCTTAAGACTTACAGCAAGGAGGCAACTATAATACTAAAGTCTAATTGGGTGGTGTTAAATTTCTGCTTTCAAAGCTGCAGAGCTCAGAATTTCCTTTAAATTGATTTAGAATTTCAGTAAAGATGTGGACAGACTCAAAACTCATGGGTCATGGGTTAAGTCTTCTGTAATCACCTTGGAGGTAAGAGTCCTTTTTAATTGATATTCCTTTTCAAAATTAGATCCAGGCATGGGCATAACTTTTTTTTTCTTAAACGGAGTGGAAGTGAAATTCAGTGTTCAGTATCATTTTACTTGTTACAGTATGAGTGGAAATGGAAGCTTTGATTTAAAATATAGGCAAACTCAGTATTGTTCCTTCTTTGTATGTATTCTTATAAATGAAATTACATTTTTGTGTATGCATGCTGTGATTAAAACGTTGCAGTATTTGATGCCGTTGATTTTTTTAAAAGTTCTATATCTTTCATATTATTTTTTTTTTCTCCTAGAATGCTCTGATTTCTCCAGGAAGTCCTGTGAAGAATGTCTAAAAAATGTATCAGTAAGTTTTGGCATCTTTTTCCTATTTTGGAGTCAGAGAACCTGGTGATTATTACATGTGCTGTCTTACTACATGCTAACTCCTTAACTGTGTCTCACAGACTCGGAGAGAGAGAAGGAGATAGTAAAACAGCATAAAGTCATTAGAAAGTGTCTGTCTTGTTGTCTGAAGTGGGTCACGGCTATGTGCCTGCCATAGGGCGGACTGTAAAAGCAGTGCAGACACTCCAAACTGTTGATATATTCTATAATTAGATTTCACCAACCGAGTAACATAGTGATCTAGGAGTTCACACCTATTGGTCTTACTGTAGAGCCACAGACAGTCCCCTTAGGCTCGCCAGTCTATCTTGCCACCAAGACAAGCTGGACTTGGTGATAAATGGTGTCTCATATCAAAAATCACAAAATATTCAAGTTGCTTTGGGTCTCAAGAGACCACTTACTTAGCCCATATCAATTGGCACTCTAGATCTTAGACCAAAAACAATACTGTAGCCAATCCTATAATAAACTACTTAAAGGTTTAATAACTAGGAAAAAGTTATTTACAGATTAAAGCAAGCAAATACACAGAGATGAGTTGCAATCTAAATCCTAAATATGAGAATTGTAGTGATCTGGCAATGCAAAATGTTTCAAGGCAATCATGGGAATAATCCTGGAGAATCTCTCATTTTGATTTAGAGTCTCTGGTCCTGTGAGAGTTTATATAGCAGAGATGAAAAATTCTCTTGTGACCCCGTTTTATCTTTTACATTAAGTCCTTGTCTACACTAGCCCTTATGCCAGCAAAATTATTGTTAAAGGGTGTGAAAAAACACCCCTGAGTGACAAGTTTTGTCATCATAAGTGCTTTGTAGAAAGAGCCGTGTTGGCAGGAGACACTCTTCTGCCAGCATTACTCCCTACTGCCTCTCGTTTAGGTGATTTTATTATGTTGACTGGAGATCTCTCACCTGTCAACATAATGTGACTACAAGCGCTCTTACAGTGGTCTAGCTGTACTGATACATTTTAAGTGTAAACTAGCCCTTAGACTTAGAGTCTGAGAGGCACTCCGTTTCATGTAGCATTTCCAAGATGAGAAAGTCATTCACTAGTCCTTCGTATTGCAGTATTCCTTAATGGCCACGTTAATCCTGATACACATCCTGAATGGGCAGGGTAATTAAATGATTCCTATGCCTGGGTTCATAAGTTCAGAGCAAATGTTTTCAAAGTTATGAAGCAGAACTTGGTATTCCTCTAGCAAGTAGTATAGATACTATGAGATTAGTAAGTGCAGCAATTTACAAGCTTTTTATAGGGTGTAAATGTAACCCATATGCCTGAAAAGGCTCTCTCTGAGAGACCTGCTGAGGGTGGGTTACTGTTGTTGGGCAGATTAGCGACCCACAACTGGAAACTTCCAGAAGCAGGGAGTGGTAGCAATTTGAGCATGCTCCACAGTGTACCCTGCTGGTATGATGTGATGTTGTCAGTCAGATGATATGAGAGCAGCAGTCTGTGCAGACAGCAGGCAGGAGCTGCCTTGAGGGGAGACCATGTGCTCAGTGTTCTGGAGAGGAGCTGAGCCAGGAGTGAACAAGATGTTTTCTCCATGTAAAGGAGTCATGTGCGACAGACCTTGCAGACATGCATATGGGACTGAGGGCTGGTTGCAAAGGAGAAGAAAAAGCCTGCATGTAATGCTACAGAGGATCCCAGCAAAGAAAGAAGAGGACAGCTATTTCTTGCCACTCAAGCTTCCACACTGGAACAGAGACTGTAGCTGAGAGTTGGGTGAACTCCACACAGACTTTGGGACTCTTGGGTATCTTTCATGCAAGGGATTGTTCTTGGTTAATTGTAGTTTGTTTTCTTAGGATAAGGTTCATTTAGTTAGTAGTTAATAAAGTTCATTGTTATGTTTGTTTTTAGTAGTATTTTAATATGTGAGTGTAGCTCTGAGCAAGCTTCGCCGTGAGTCCTGTACAGACTGGATCCTGGGTCTCCAGCTGCTTTCCCCATAGGGGTTGGGATTGATTTCTGTGGGGCACTGGAGAAGGGCAACTAAATGAATTTAGCCCACCGAAGGTTACATAAACACTAGGGCTTTTTTTCTGCCGGTCTGCAGCAGTATGGCGTACCAACACCTATTTTTCCCTGGCTGGCCTGCTGCGGGCTAGGATCAACAGGGGAAAGGAGCAGGTGTCTTTTCCCCTGCTGACCCCATCTCCCAGGAGCGTACCTCTCCTGTCCTCTGCCAGCCCTGCTGCCCAACTGGCCATTGACAAACCTATTCTCTCTTTATTTTCCCGTCTCCCTGTTGCCAAGATAAGAGCCCTGTTTTCAGCTCCAGTAGATAGTTATGTCATTAGCTGGAGATGGGGTTAACCACACACAGATGGTCTTAACTTGAGGCTGCAGCTGCACCCCAGAAAATCTGAGGAGCAGAGGGAACCTCTTTATGGCCACTAGGTTTCAGATATTACTGATAATAAAATAATATTGTATAGATAATTCAGTTATTAGAATATATGTAGATAATATGTAGATCTTCATTTTATATATAATTCTGACAAGTATTTCAAAGGTCTCCATACATTATTGTAAAACTTCTTTTCACTAGGGGGAAAAGTGAAAAACTGTTGTGTGTTCTCCCACGTTACTTTGTTGTGCTGGGTCATTTCATTTAGTCGTGATTAGCCTTGTGACAGAAAATTTTAAAACAATAAAATGAAATATGTTGATGTCTCTGTGCTGGCATAGTTGCTAACTGTATGCTATTAGCCCACCACTATCTCAACATGAGACTTTAGCAAAGCAATAAAGGTGCTCATCATCTTAGAAGTAGAAAATAGGAGAAGGAAAATGTGAGTCATCTAGGATGAGCTTGTAATATTGATGAAATCACTATTGAATTGGCTATGTATTGTAAGCTTTTATAGTCTCATAGACTCTAAGGTCAGAAGAAACCAATACGATCATCTAATCTGATCTCCTGCACAATGCAGGCCACAAAACCTCACCAACCCACTCCTGTAATGAACCTCTAACCTATGACTGAGTTATTAAAGTCTTTAAATCATGATTTAAAGACTTTGAAATACAGAGAATCAACCAGCAAGTGAGGCGTGCCCAGTGCTACAGAGGAAGGCAAAAAACCCCCAGCGCCCAAGCCAATCTGCCCTGGGGGAAAATTCCTTCCCGACCCCAGATATGGCTATCAGTTAAACCCTGAGCATGTGGGCAAGTCTCCCCAGCCAGTCAAGAAAAAATTATCTGTAATAACTCAGAACCCACCCCATCTAATGCCCCTTCCCAGGTCACTGGCATATCTATCACCAGTAGTAAAAAATGAACAATTGCCAAACTAGCCGTCCCATCATATCATCCCTTCCGTAAAATTATCAAGCTCAGTTTTGAAGGCAACTATGTTTTTTGCCCCCACAGCTACCCTTAGAAGGCTGTTCCAAAACTTTACTCGTCTGCTGGTTAGAAACCTGCATCTAATTTCAAGCCTAAATTTCCTGATGGACAGTTTGCGTCCATTTGTTCCTGTGTCCACATTGGCGCTGTAGTCAAATAATTCCTCTCCCTCCCTGGTATTTATCTCTCTGGTGTATTTATAGAGAGCAATGATATCTCCCCTCAACCGTCTTTTGGTTAGGCTAAACAAGCCAAGCTTTTTATGTTGCCTCTCATAGGGCAGAAAAGCAGAGTCCTGTGGCACTTTTAAAGACTAACAGATTTATTTATCACATGAGCTTTTGTGGGGGAAAAACCCACTTAGAATCTGACAAAGTGGGATTTTCTCCCACTAAAGCTCATGCGATAAATAAATCTGTTAAAGTGCCATAGGACTCTTTTTGTTTTTCTGCAATAGACTAACATGGCTACACCTCTGGAACTTGACTCTCATAGGGCAGATCATCCTAGTAGCCCTTCTTTGCACTTGTTCCAGTTTGACTTCATCTTTCTTAAACATGGGGGACCAGAACTGCAGAATTGCAATATTCCAAATGAAGTCTCACCAGAGCCTTGTATAATGGTACTAACACCTCCCTATCTCTACTGGAAATACCCCTTCTGATGTACCCCAGGACTGCATTAGCTTTTTTCATGGCTGCATTGCATTGGCAACTCATAGTCATCCTGTGATCAACCAGTATGCTTAGGTCCTTCTCCTCCTCCATCACTTCCAACTGATGCGTCCCCAACTTATAAGAAAAGTTCTTATTAGTCCCTAAATGCATGACCTTACACTTCTCGTTATTAAATTTAATCCTATTCCTAATATTCCAGTTTACAAGGTCATCAAGATCTTTCTGTATAATATCCTGATCCTCCTCTGTATTGGCAATACCTCCCAACTTGGTGTCATCTGCAAACTTAATTAGCACATTCCCACTTTTTGTGCCAAGGTCAGTAATAAAAGGGTTGAATAAGATTGATCCCAAGACCAATCCTTGAAGAACCCCACTAGTAACCTCCTTCCATTTAGAAAGTTCAGCTTTCAGTATGACCTGCTGTAGTCTCCCCTTTAACCAGTTCCTTATCCACCTTTCTATTTTCATATTAATCCCCATCTTTTATAATTTAACTAATAATTCCTTATGTGTAACCATATCAAATGCCTTGCTGAAATCTAAGTAAATTAGGTCAACCGCATTCCCTTTATCTAAAAAATGTTATCTTCTCAAAAAAGTAGATCAGGTTGGTCTGGCAAGATCTACCATTTGTAAAACCATGTTGTATTTTATCCCAGTTACCGTTAACCTCAATATCCTTAAGTACTTTCTCTTTCAAAATTTTCTCCAAGACCTTGCATACTACTGAGTTCAAACTACCAGTCCTGTAGTTACCAGGATCACTTTTACTCCCTTTCTTGAAAACAGGAACTACATTAGCAATTCTCCAGTCATACGGTACAACACCTATGTTCCCAGATATATTAAAAACCCTTCTAATGGGCTGGCAATTTCATGTGCCAGTTCCAATAATATTCTTGGATGGAGATTATCTGGACCCCCCGGTTTAGTTCCATTAAGCAGCTCAAGCTTGGCTTCTACTTCAGATACGTTAATTTCCACATCCACGTCCTCATTCCCATTAGCTACCCTACCTTTATCCCCAAGCTCACCATCACCCTCATTAAAGACAGAGGCAAAGTATTTATTTAGAAGCTCACCCATGCCTTAATTATCCTTGATCTCCATCCCATCCTCAGTGTTTAGTGGTCCCACTTCTTCCTTCTTTGTTTTCTTCCTATTTATATGGCTAAAGAATCTTTTACTATTGGTTTTAATTCCCTTTGCAAGGTCTAATGCTGCTTGGGTTTTGGCCTTTCTCACTTGATATCTACCTGTTTTGACCTCCAAGAGGCAGCCCTCCTTTCCTATCTTCCACTCCTTGTAGGCCTTGTGCTTCCTCTGAATCGTTTGTCTGAGTTGTTTACTCATCCAGCTTGGTTTACAAATCTTGCCTATGAATTTTTTCCCCTTCCTTGAATGCAGGCTTCAGATAGTTCCTGCAACTTTGACTTGAAACGATTCCAAGCCTCCTCAGCATTCATATCCATGAATTCCTTGGTCCAGTCCACTTCTCTAGCTAATTCCCTTAATTTTTTAAAGTTAGCCCTTTTGAAGTCAAAGACTCTGGTCACAGATTTATTTTTGTTTATCCTTCCATTCAGTTTGAACTGGATTAACTCGTGGTCACTCGAACCTAGGTTGTCCCCTACAACCAGTTCCTCTGTGAGGTCCTCAGTACTAACCAATACCAAATCTAAGATAGCATCTCTTCTCATTGGTTTGGAAATTGTTTGGTGGAGGAATTCGTCCGCAAACACATCCAAGAAAATCTGGGCCCTTTTATTGCTACTGACACATCCTCCAGTCTATATCTGGGAAGTTAGTCTCCCATAATCACACTGTTCCCAATAGTGTTTACTTCCTTTTGTAGTATTTTCTCTTTGAATAAATGCTGCTTGTAAGTAGTAAAATGTTGGCATGTGGTGTATTCCTGACATCCTCCCCTCCTCCCTCACACACATACATTCCATCAACACAAGTGACAGCTACTCAGGTACATTTGGAGGAGAAGAAATCCATAGAGGTGTGTGCTGAAGACTTCAGGAGAAATGTAGAAAAATATATATGAAAATACATTGAGCTATTGATAGACTTCCTTTGACAGAGGGATTGATAATGTAAGGAAACTAATGCAGTATCATCAGCACTGACCTTGAAGAGAGGAGTTTAGACTTGATGAGCCAGTTCACTTATGCATAAATACAATAAACTATTGGCTTTATGTATGCAAAGTAAAGTCACTAGATCCCTGGAAATTATTTCTTTTTAATTGTTGAAATAGAATAATACCCAATTGCTCGTTTTGCTAGTAAAATAGATGGTAGCAGAAAATGAAAATAAGTATTTGGGGAATAGACTATAAAAATTTCTACTAAATCTTAGTTACAGTACTTGATTCAGTTTATTATCATCCCTCTCATATAGGTCAGAATGTTCAAACTTCTGACACCTAAACAAAAGTGGCATAATTTTCAGAGTTCCTGGAGGAGTTGCAGTTTCCATTGTCTTCCCTGGAAGCTCTCAGTGCCCTACATTTTAGAAATCAGGCCACTTACATTTAGGTGCCTAAGTGTAGACTTTAAATGCTTTTTTTTTTTTAGGCACCATATCTGAAAATTGTGGTTTGAGTTCTTAAATCTTATAACTGAACATTGTGTATTGACTTCTAGAAAGAGAGCTTAATGGCATCTTGTTTGCTGATGTGAAAAAGAGACTATTCTTACTGTTTGTATGTATGGGAGCTTGATGGTACTGGAATATAAAGTTCCAAAACAAGAGACATAATACAAATGAGACTACTTAATATTGCATATTAAGATCTTTCAATTGGGTGTGTATATATTGCCTTTTTCCAAGGAAATCATTTTTTTAAAAAAGTCTAATTTTTCAATTTCTTTCTAGACATTTGAGAAATGTTGATTTTTTTAGTTAGCTCTGTCTCATTCCTCTCGACTTGTTATGGTCAGAATTTAGTCTTAAAATTTGTTACTAAAGTCAATTTCAGACATGCTAAGAAAAATAAATAAAAATAAAGCAAATTGACACTAACAAAGAGCACAAAAGCTTTTTAAAACAGCAGTGACTTATCTGCATGACAGACATTAATCCTATGCCTTCCGTAACTCTAATTATAGAAGATAAAGAAAGCAGCATTTGTTGCATTCATGAGGCTAAGAGTTGTTTATACTTTAACACTAAGGCCTGCTCTACACTGACAGCACCAGTCGACGTTATTTCACTTACGTAAGCCTTCTACAACATGCATATCCATTTGCACAGCTGAAAATTCGAGTTAAGTGCCGCTGTAATTTGACCTCGTAACACCACCCCCACAAGTGGTGCAGTGCTGAGGTCAAATTCAGGAGTTTGAATTTAGGTCATTGTAGCCACAGAGCAGCATAATTCAATGTAATTGGTCTCCAGGGGCTATCCCAGAGTTCCTTGTTTTTGCCAGTCTGGAGTTCCTGCTCTGCTGCACTTCAGCCACATCAGCAACAAATAGCTCCTCTCCTGCCTGCAGCCCCAGCAATTTTTTAATTCCATTTCCTGCTTGTTCAGTGTGGAGAGCTTGGTACCTGAGCAGGTAACGGCATCTGCACACAGCAAACATGCCCCTGCATAGATTCATGCAGAGGTCTTAGATCTCATCAGCCTGTGGGGCGAGGAGTTTGTGCTTGCTTAGCTCTGAGCCAGCAAAAGAAATAACGATATTTATGGAAAAAATGTGCATGGTATGCTTGAGAAGGGCCACATTAAAATCAAAGAGCTTCATCAGGCATAACAGTGGACTACGGAGGCAAACAGTCGCTTAGACTCTTTACCAAGGGCATACCAGTATTATGAGGAGCTGCATGCGATTCTTGGTGATGACCCACCGGTGCGCTGCCATGCACCATCGATACCTCAGAGGAGTCCAGGATGAATGAGGTGGACTCTGTCGAGGAGGAGGAGAATGGGGTGTGGTAGAGTGGAGTGTAGCAAGTTTTATTATTTTTGGAAAATGTATATGCAGCTTTTGGGGGAATTTTTAATGTTTTTAATTACTCAGTGTGTTAGATTGTTGAACTGATATTATGCTAGAATAAAACATACACAATTTATAAAGTCTTTTGCTTTTTTTGTATTTTATTTAACACTAATTTTTGTCGTTTAATTAGCTAGGTATAGGGAGAACTTTGTAGAGGGGTTTTTTTTTTTGTTTTTTTAAATAAATCTTAAATTCAAAGGAAGCTACAGTATAACACATACCCTTACTGTTAACATTTTCAGGTTTAGTTTTGGGACTTCCAAGTTGTGAGTGTTGGAAAAAAGTTTTGTCTTTTCCAATTGTTCAGGAATTTTGACACTTTAAACAATGGATTATGCATTAAAACAAAAGAATTACCCTCAAAATTTGAGATGAGTTTTATTTTAAAGATAATATTAACCTAATTTCCAAGAAACTTTAAGTAGCATGGAAATAACCCCTACGGTAATTCCACACTTGTACTTTCTGAATTATCATGTTTACAGGTAATTCTACAAAGGGTAGAATTTCCACAGAGAAGTGGCTGTTGCATGTGTTACTTTGGGAATTTTGACTAGATTTTAATTGGCCTTTGGTGGGTTTTAGGGGCATATGGTTGTTCTTTATACAACTGAAACTTTGATTCTATTCATAATCTAAAACTGTAGCCATTTGTACCAGTACATTTGATCCTAGGTACATTGGGCACGGGCTGGTCCTGAGAATAGTCTAGTCTGTGGGTCATATTTACTTTGGTCTCATTTCTGTTTGTGTGGGTAGAGTGGGGTTGGTCTGAAAATTACAGCAGGTCAAACGATGATCTAGGGGTCTGTTATGGCCTTGATTTCTATGACTCTGACTTCAATTGACAGATTATTTAAATGTTAGAAAAGCCATTCTGTACTTGAAGAGTAAGTGCTACAATTATAGAGGGGATATGCTTTCTTCCATATGTAACGCTATCGTATGAAACTCAGTTTAGCCCTAACTAAAGAACTGTGACAAAGGCTTCCATAATTGTGTAGGACTTTGTTCTTCAAGATCACTGGGCATAGCATTTATACTCATTTAATTTGAAATTCTGTCCATGGATAGTATTGGGGCCCATAATTGTAAATAGCTGTCTGCTGGGAAGTAGTTGTAATACGTCTTTTTTTTTTTTTTTCCTGTCCTCTACAGTGCCTTTGGTGTAACACAAACAAAACTTGTATGGACTACCCTGTGAGAAGTATTCTTCCATCGTCTTCACTTTGTTCACTTGGAGATGCTCGATGGGGAGTTTGCTGGAGTAGGTATTATAGTGGTTTTAATAGACAGATGTGATTACTTCTAATTCAAATTAGAGTAAGATAATACTGATCTTTTTTCAAGAATGAAGTTGACTACCATATAATATTTATCATTTAGAAGATGTTCCATACAAGGAGCATAATCTTTGGTAAGATCCACTATAGTACACCACATGAGTACAACATAAGGGCACTCTGCCTTATTAAGCATGTTAACCTTTGCTACTTAGTGGGGTCGTTCTTCTTCCTGTACTGGAGGTAGGAGGATGATGTGTAGGATGATTGAAGGATGAGAAATTCAAAACCAACAAATGGAAATAATTGACACAGCCTATAATTTGACTGTGGAACTTATTGCTACAGAAAGTCACTGAGGTTAAGAACATACCAGGTTCAGAAAGGATTGAATGTTTATATATCTGTCCAGAGTTGTAATTAATCATAAAACTTTTTGAAACGATACTGTATCTCATGCTTCTGGACAAGCAAATCTTTGATTGTTAGAGGTAAGAATAATATCAGGTGGGGGTCTATTGCTATTATTAAACCTTCTTTGAAGCAACGGGTGCTGGATTAGACTGGATGTGAGTCTGATCCAATACAGCAATTCCTGTCTTACTAAAAATCTACTTTCTGTGCCAGGAGTCTTGGCTTTTTAAGAGCTCTTTCACCAGTGTCACACAACACAGATTAAATCTTGTAGTGGAATGTAGAACTAAGGATAAGTTTGAGAATGTGATGTCTTGAAAAACTTCCATGGTTCTACTTGATGATGATAGGGAGCTCTGTCATTTAATGTCATAAAACTCAAATCCACCATCATAAACTTTTGGCCTTTCTTGTGTAGGGACACATCTGTAAGCTGAATTGGAGATCTGCTGCAGCAAGCAGTTGTGATGAAGAAAGGGGATAAAATAATGAATGGGATCTGGAGAGAAATGTTGAGAACACTAAAACAAAAAACAAATTTGCTTCTATAACACCTGTTCTCCCTTTTATCTCTTAAGATCATTGAATGCACTGTCCACAACTACTGTCTAGCCTAGGTTTCTCTCCTCCACTTCCATCCCTAATCCTCTCCAATACATTTTTTGTCTTTTGCATTCCACTGAAATAGCTTTCATCAAAGCTTGTCATGACCCCTCTTTCCTGACCATAGTTCAAAACAGATGGATGAGTCCAGGGTTTAACCATGCAGATTGTTGATGCCAATGGTTCATATCTTCAAAAACAAGCAAACAGATTATGTTCTGAATATGTCTGGGAGATGTGTATAGTGGTTGTAAATTGCCTAGTTAAACAAAAACCATCCTATAGTTCTGTATGAGAAAATCTTAATGTATGAAGAAAAATCGGAAGAGATCCTCCATTGTCATGTCAAAATCTGAGATGAGCATGCATTGTGTATAAAGTTAGAATAGGCAGTTGAGTTCTTATGAGAAACTATACAAAGTGTTGTTTCAACACCTGTTTTACAACAATTCTTAAGAGTACTGCATACAGAAACCACAGGTGAAATTGAGAATGACCAAAACATTAATTGGGGTAGTGGGGGAGAGTCAAGAAGATAAATACAAATAGTCACTGCTCAAGTCTTACAAGTTGTTTTATATATCTTTATTTATTTTACAGTGAACTTTGAAGCCTTCATCATCGCCATAGCTGTAATAGCAGGACTCATCCTTCTATCCATTGTTGTCTGTTGCTGTTACTGCTGCTACTGCAGAAAGCATTCTAGGGGGTAAATATATTTTTCTTTTATTAATGTTGTTGATCTTAGAATGCATAATCTCCAATAGTTCTTCTAGAAATTTAACTTGGAGTAAAATAAATATTCTTATTTAAAAAGATGTATACATATTTATATACTTTAGTCTTCTATTCTTAAATCACATCTTCCAGGCAAGAAGGTAAAATTAAAAAGTGTATGCATATATTTAACGATACATGTTTTTAAAAATCACATGTAGAGTGCCTATGGTTTGTTTAAAACTTAACAGGATTTTTTCAAAGATTGATGTATAATTTAAATATTTTTATTTTTCATATTTAATTCTACAAAATGTGAATCAGTGTAAATTAGATTGCAAATTACTTTAGCTCTTCATTTATACTGAATTAATATTCATTCTGCACTAAAACGAATTCATGGTATAGCAGCTACAGTAGCAATGATGGACAGATTGTGCTTTAAGATCAATTAATTTCTTTCATTTCACTGGTTTTAAACGATTGTATAACTGTCTTCTGAATTTAGATGTCTTCTGGACAGAGTTCATTTTAAAAAAATAAACAAACCTCATATCCTGAGTCTGCTGCCTGGCAGAGTAGATTAAAAAAATCTGATTTTTCAAAATTGCTTACATTATTTTTTTTCTTTTTAAAAAAGTTTTTAAAATGAAATCTGAATTTAATACAAACTGTTAAGGCCTAAACTTAAGTGCTAAAATTTAAATGCTGTTTTGTGTTTAATTAAATTCCAGTTACTATCCTTAATGCAGCTTGACACAAATAATGAGCAAAAACTTAATTAACTAGTAAATAAGCAATATATCACTCATTTTTTCTAAGATACTAAAAATGTACAATTAATAAGAATCTGAAAATACTAAGCTATGTAATTGCTTACACTGTAACTATATAGTTTTATTTATGTACCCTCCTAGGTAGTAAAAAGACATACCAAATGAAGTGTAAATTCTTTATTGAGTTGTAAATCAACATGTTTAGAAAATAGAAAATAACTGGAGTACAAATAGGAAAGTTGATTAAAATCAATTATTTAAATCAAGGTTTCTACTTGGTGATTTAGATCATGATTTAAACCAATCCCCACCCTGTGGCATGGTATGGTTTTCAGACAGTTTTTTTGTAGTTAGCTGAATCAAGCTCCCAGGATTAATGGTGGTGGTAGCAGCAGAGCCTGGTGAGATTAAGTACTTATCTGATGACTCCAGAAGATCCTGAATTAAGACCTTGAAAGCTGTGAGTCTGGGGATAGCCTCCCATGTGTCTCATAGGCATACTTAATCACTTGGCTTTGAATGAAGCTACCTGGTTCGTTAGTACTAATCCTGACTGGTGGAATGGTCAAACCATATCCTAGAGCAGGGGTTCTCAACTTTTTCAGGGTTGCAACACAGCTGAGACGCTTTCCAGCTGTATGCGATAAACCAACAAGCCCCCTCGCCCACCTCCTGTGGCTAAGGCTCCCCTCTCCCTGCTTCGGGTCTGAGCAAGGAGGGGAGGAGCCAATGTAGTGCCGAAAACCATGTTTTGGCAGATTTTATTACTTTGGTTGGACAGCAACAAAATCTGCCAAAACACGGATCTCTGCAGCCTCAGGACTGCCCCCAGCCCGAGTGTGCACTGCTGCCGTTGCTAGCTTCCCCCTGCCCTGCTTAAGTCTAGGACTGGAGCGGGAGAAGGGAAACTGGCTGCAGTGGCGCTCTGGCTGAGAGCAGGGTGATGTGATGCGAATTTTTGGTGACACCTCCCTGCTCTTGGGAGACACATTTGTGCCACGAGACAGTGGTTGAGAGCCGCTGCCTTAGAGGCATAGGTGGTCTCAGTGGGTAGGCAGCTACCCAGGTCCCCACAAGCGAAGAGACCCCACACCACTGTTGCTTTAAGGCTCCCAGCGGCGCGCACGTTTCATATGTGTGCTGGCCAGGGCAGGAGCAGTGGAGAGCCAGAGCAGGCAGCATCTGGGCAGTAGCGAGGCTGCAGGAGGGAAGTGGGGCTCAGGGGGAGCGACAGGAGGTCAGCAGGGGGGTGGAGGTAGGTTGCAGGGGCCGGGGGAGCAGCGGGGAGGCTGCAGGGGGTAAGGGGGACTGGGGGTGAGACTGCAGGGACCAGGAGGAACGGTGGGGAAGCTTCAGCAGGGAAGGGGGCCCAGGGGGAAGTGAGGGGGGAAGCTGCAGGAAGGAAGGTAGTGGGGCCGACGAGGGAGCTGAGAGGCCCCAGTGGGCCCTGGCATGGGAGGCCCCATCCTTGACTTTTGCCCCGAGCCCCAGAATCCCTAAGACTGCCCCTGCCTAGAGGAATATATGCCCAGGGATTCATCCTTTGATAGATGTACAAAATCAGTTGAAGGGTCTTGAAATTTAAGCTAGTGCATTATGTATAATTTTATACAATTCAGTCTGATTAAAAATTAAAAGGTTTTGCTGATCACGAAACATTCACTATTTAAATCCAAAATATAATATTACAATTACATTCAAAATAAAAAAGTGTCAGGATCGTTAGTAAATACCATGTACTGTAAAATAAATGTCTCAACTCTGACAGCATTATAATAAATGAAGCTATACTTAAAATACTGACTGCAGTATTTAGTTACAGGCAATATAACAGAATGGTTGTATTTCTAACACTGATAGCCCAAGTATTTCTTCTGAAAATTAATTTAATTGTTCAGTATTTGTTTCTACAAATTAGTTCCTTTTTAAAGGTGCATATGAAAAGTTCATGTGTGGCTAATTGAAGAGTTTCTTTTAAGGCTAGTTCATGCCTCAACAAAAGTAGGCCAGGAAGAGGAACAAAATTGGCATCCATCCTGTATGAACCAAGCAACTTTGTCAATATAGTTTAGTGCCCAGGCACCTGAGTCTGCTTCAGGGTGTTTTCAGCTAACTAGCCTAGACTTTGACTCAGCCATCAGAGATGCTGTCTTCCTTTAATTTACACAAACGTTGTGACCATAATAGAGGGAAAGAGATACCTTTTTGCTGAGAGGCTTTGAGGATGCCTAAATGAGTTTGACAAGTTCCAAGCATTACACAAATCAAACCTCCTTAAGATCCTGGAGGATTTCTGTCTTGTTGCCACTCATTTAACTCTTTAACATACCTAAAAAGGGATTCAAAAAGGAATCCAAAAAGGAAGCAGTATCCATACCTAAAAGGGATCCAAAAAGGAAGCAGTATCCATACCTAAAAAGGGATCCAAAAAGGAAGCAGTATCTTATGTGAGGAGTATATGGGTTGACAGCAGTAGTTTGTATGTTTGTTTGTTTTTAAATGGCCAGTGCAGAATCCTGACTGAGACAACTTCTGGAAAATAGTGTTCATTGGGGCAACTCAAGTTTCTCGTGTGGCACTGCATATTTGAAACTAAGATTGTAAGAGGTATGCAGTCTCAACCAGCTCTATTCCTTCTTTCCTCAATAGCCATCAGGCTAGGTACCATCTTTCCATACCTGGAAGAATTTTGAAGGCTCTGTACACCAAATATCCTATCCCCTTGTTTGTTGTTTTTGTTAGTTGTTTTAGAATTTTTGAAGCTACTACTTAATTTGTGCCATGCACAGTTCTCTTCTCATTTCTGGTCCCTGCTCCAGTGAAATCTAACTGATCTGTAACTATCAAGAAAAAAGATTTTTAAAAAAACAACCCAAAAAATGGATTTAAATCATGTCATTCACTCTGTGTTCCCAAAGAAGACTGCATGTATCTATTTTTTCTGCTTCATGGAAACTGATTTCCCCCAAACTAAAGATCTGTGTCAGTCTGTTAACACTTCAGGCCACACTTTTTGGCAGTGAAGGCACTGAGCCTTTCTAACAGAGTAAGCTTTCTTGGTCTGTCTCATCTGCCATCTCCCTATGAGTAGTGATTGAGTAGGCCTCTTGATTTTGGTGCCAAGCACATCTAGGATGGCTCCTGTGAAAAAGAAATCTGTACTACATAGGACAAACAAGAAGTCCTGTGGCACTTTTAAAGACTAACAAATGTATGTATTGCATACATTTGTTAGTCTTTAAAAGTGCCACAGGACTCCTTGTTTGTTTTTACTGAAATAGACTGACACTGCAACCCCTCTAGAACTTGTACCATGTATGTTATAATTGCAGTTTGTGTCTTTAGCTGTCATATCGCCTCTAGCACTGAAGACCCATTGGTACCAAGTAGTGGGTCTAACAGTATCAGGACTCCATTTGTGCTAAAATCATCTTAATATTTGTGTCCTGTTTCTCACACTGGTCCCACACTGACAGGAAACTAGTTCTAGGGGCTTCTCTTCCAAAGAATGCATCTGTTCTTAAGCAGGCAGCTACTTTTACTTTGGTACATGGGATGTCTTTGGTGCTGAAGAGTCTTGATCCTGATCAGGAATTCCCCCCAAAGTGCTGGAGCCTCCCTTGGCACCAAAGAAGCCTGCATCAGAGTATGAAGCTATCAGTATAGGACTAATTTCAAGTGGGGCTTTATTTTGAGGAGATGGTAGTACCATTCACAATTGTGATCCAAAACAAGGGCAAGAAAACCATATTGAGGAGAGTTCCATGGGTGTGTCTACACAGCACTTGGGAGCAGGTCTCCCAGGCCAGATAAACACTTACACCGGCAAGCTAAAATAACTGTATAGATGTTGTGGCATCATGGAGGCTTGGCCTAGTCATCTGTGCTCAAACTCAACCTACCAGTTGGATCCACACTCAGTTGACTGGCTCAAGAGTCCACTAGTGCTGCAATGTCACACAGCTGTCTTTAGCATGGTAATGCAAGCCCTGTTAGTGCAAGTCTATCTACTCAGCCTAGGAAACTTACTTCGGCTGCAGCATAGACGGTCCCATGTTATGGAACTTGACTGCCCTAGAAGAGAGAGGACACCACCATTACATTCAGCCAGTGGGCATTCAGGAATATTCCCCGCTAAGTTGCTGCAAAAGACTCCTTTGGCGCTGTTCATGCCACAGGTTCCAAGACTCCTAGGGCTTCCCCGACTTCCTCTTCAGTTGATTCACATTGCTAGTTTCTTATACCAGAAGTTTTGCTGCTTCCATGTTCTTCCAAGGTTCATGAAACTAATGCTATGTGCCAGTCTATTGCTCCTTCCTCAACTTGTCAGTCTGCTGAAATACTAAACTGAGAACTTACCATGGGAGTGAGTCGAAACAGGACCATAATACTCTTAAATTCCAATGCTGTCCAATAAGTCCTGTACAGTCCAAGTCCTAGAGTAGGAATTCCTAGCTGCTTGAGAGTTTCCATATTTTGGAATAGAAATCCAAGTTGGAACTGTTACGTAGTCCCTCCTGGTCTTTCTGATAAACCAGTAGTCTCCTGCAATTTAAAAAAAAAAAAGTACTTGTTTTTGCTTTTTTTTCTTGATTCTTTTTTATATGAAAGGCCTGCACAAATAGGAGAAATGGAAATTAACAGGAAATCCCTATGCAGCAGTAGCAGCAGAAAAAAAAAGCAGGTCACACCAGCAAGTTTCAGAGCCTGTGTCAATGAACTTGTGCTATGGATCTAAAAATAGTTGTGTAGATGTTTGGGCTCAGGCAGGTGCCTGAAGTTTGAGACCTTTGGTATCAAGGCCCAGGGTTGAACCTGAGCCCAAATGTCTACACAACTATTTTTCACCCCATAGCAAAAGACCAGTGAGCCTGAGTCAGTTGACCCAGGCTCTAAGACTTGCTGCTCTGGGCTTGCCTTTTTTTAGTTGTGAGAGATGTACCAAAACCATAGAAAATTAAAAATGTCTATATATTCTCTGTAATCAGTTTTTATGTTCTTGGATGAAACTTTTTACAATACTTGTTTTTCAAAAAATTATATGGAAATGGGATTTGAAAGTTGATTGTGTCCTTTAATGAACTGCTGAATTCAGACAGCCTTTTCTGATCTATATATGGCCCATCTCTAAATGTTGTGACATGCTGTGATTAACCTCTACTAGCCACTGGATGTCACTGTTGAATCACTTAAATGCTGATTTAAGTTCACATACATGGTACTGTTAATGAATTTTTATGGTTAACACATCTCTAGATCATGCACTCAGTTTTGTGAGATAATTAACACATGGAGAAATGTGACAGAAGTATACATTTACTAATTCTTTGTGTTCAAAAGAGTTGGGATAAATTAAGTCAGTGGTAAATAACTAAAAGAAAAATAACAAATATCCTTGGAATGGTATTGCTTCAAACGTTTTGTGTTTGTGTGGTATAACAGATAGGTTTAGTTGGTAAAGTGAGCAAGTACTGCAAAGCTGAAAATGCTACCAATTTGTCAGTTGTGAATTTAACAATGTAATGGAGTCACACACAGCTGTAAAGTCTGTAAATTAGGGCCAATTAAAACCTTTTCTGACAAATGACCAACAAGCTTTTTCTCAAGCACAGAAAAACTGTTTTAATTTCTTCTTTTCTCCTGCCCCTCAATCTTTCTAGTAGACCAGATGAAGCAGAAGAAAGACTTGTCAGAGAGCGAGAAGAGAGACGAATTCAGTCACTTCAGCGGTGAGTTTTGGCAATATAACGTATAACAATACACCTCTTGGTAGAATTTGTTAAGCAGGTAGTAAACTTTGCTCCTAGGGAGTACAGCATACACTAAACAATCCAAAACCCAGAGCCACCTAAGTAGGCAGGGGCAATGAGGGGAAAGTATAAACACAGACAGTGTAACTTTAATTATGAATCTGAACAAGGACTTGAGATACTGGATAGAACAGAGCATATCCCTTTCCATTGGATCAGCTGGTTTGATCTTTACTTTGGATATTTAAGGTTGTTCTAGGCAGAACAAGAAAGAGTTCAAACAAAACTGTAAGGAACCTTGTACTTAAACAGCTCTGGAAATTGCCGGCCAGTTATGCTCTTTGCATTTAAGGCAAAGCTTTGCACAAGATCAAGAAATGGAAGATAAGCATATGCTAATTCTGCCATGTGGCACATGATTTTTTTTTTTTTTTCTGGTTAAATATGTAGTTTAATTAGTGGATGTTGGCTATATATTTTTATGGCTACAATTAAGTTAACCTTGCTGTAAAAATGAATTTCCGGCTTTATTTTAACTGTGCAGACTTAAACTTGCTGGATATCTTTTTGGATACATGTCCTCCTTGGGGAGGGGACTTACTGTGTTTTTGTAAGGCTTTGAAGATCACACTCCACCTATGGGTGTAGGGACTGGAAGGGGCAGAAGTCCGGAAATTTCCTAGGCCACATCAACACTGATGGTAACAAATTCACTGCCGTCAGGTCAGTTTTTCTCGACCGACTGAGTGGTCAGTTAAGACATGCTCAGTCAATCTGGAAATCAATTTAATAAAACTACACCCTCAAATGGCATAGCGCTGCATCAGCAGGAAATTATTTCCTGTCGGTGCAACACAGTGAAGATATCTCACTAAAGGGGAGTTAAGGAGTCGACGTGAGTTATGCAAACTACTCTGCATAATTTACATAACTCCCATCAACTGCTGCTGAATTTTGTTAGGAGTGTAGACCCGTCTCTAGTCTAGACAGGGTCAGTAGATTGTTTGAAAATGTGTTGGCAGATATATTTTTAAGTATGACTTTGCAACAAGTGTAGACACATTTTAACACCTTTAAAAATGCATTAGCTGATTATGGTCTATGCTGGGTTCAAATTTGTCTTTAATAATGTTAACTAAGATGCTAATTTAGCATCTCTAAGGCTATGTATACACGATCACTTTATTGCGCGATAAGGCTCCTTATTGCGCAATAAAGCTGACTGTGTACACTCGATCATTTTTCTTGTTGCGTGGCAACACCCTCTTGCCGCGCAACAGTAAAACCACTCAAACGAGAGGGGTAAGCATTACTTCGGACGTGTGTACGCTTTTTGTGTGGTAGACAGCCTCCGGAAATGTCCCAGAGTGCCAATTGTGGGCACTCTGGGACATTGGAGCTGTCAAATATGTCAATTTCACTGCTGTAGCAGAGCAGTGAAATTGACTATTATGGGAGCTGCCAGGTTTGGCGGTTCCCCCTGGACTGAGCTCCTGCCACCACCTGAAGCCCCCTAGCTCAGCCCCGGGGTTGAGCTAGGGGGCTGGCTCAAACCGGCGAGGGTTCGAGCCAGCCCCCTAGCTCAGTCCAGGGGTTCAGGTGGCGGCAGGAGCAGCTGGACTAGGGGGCTGGCCCGAGCTGGCGAGGGCAGCCGGATCGGGCCAGCCCCCTAGCTCAGCCCCGGCGCTTCGGGTGACAGTGGGGGCTGGCAACACAGCCCCTGCCGCCACCGGAAGCCCTGCAGCTGGACTAGGGGGCTGGCTGTGGGCAGTGCATGGTGGGACGGGTGCCCACCATGCACTGATCTTCTTTTGCAAAGGAGCATTCACCCAGGTGAATGCTCCTTTGCGATAGAAGAAGCACGTATGTACACACACAAGCGCTATATTTATAGTGCTTTCCTTGTCCCGCAATAACTTATTGCGGAACAAGTTTATCGTGTGTACATAGCCTAATTTAGTTTCCTCCTCTCAGCCCTGCAGAAAAGAATTAGTGGTCAATAAGGAGAAAACATTCACATACAGTATTATTTGAGCATTTTACACAGGAATACCTAGTTAGTGTTGGTGTAATTGACCAGGGCAGTTCTATCCTACTGTAAAGGTATTTTCAGTAACTAAACACAAACCATTTATTTTTCCGTTAATCCTTCATTTTTACTGGCGGCTAAGGGGGAAAAGGGTGAAAGGCATTAGCCCTACTAGAGCCAGCCTTCCCTCTCTCCATTCGTTGATAGGGAGTGTGAACTTTCTGTGTAACTGCTGTGGGGAGACAGATTTCAACTTTCGTATCTTTTCATATCTGACTGGGAAAATATTCAGTGATGTCACAGGAAGATGATGATTAGACTGTGCTTAGAAAAGAGAGCTTTATAATCTTTTAAAAAAAACAAAAACAAAAAACCCTTTTTAAATTTGCTTGTGGACTTATTCCAAAATTAGCATTGTTTATATGGGAGGTGTTGAAGGTGGCTTGATCTGTTTAGAAAGTTTGACGATATTTTAGGTGGAAAAAGTGTATTTGTCAGCATTGATTGAGGACATTCAGTTTATAACTGATTGCTGCAGTCAATAATTTCGGTTTCACAATTAGCATAAAGAAAACATAAGTGCTATCCCAATGTGTTGAGAAGAGTGTCACTTCTTTTAACAAGCCCCTAGAGAAGCTGTGCTGTCATGGAGTGTGCTCTCACGGAATTTCACAATTGACGAGATTCTGTGGTGCTTCCCAAGGCTACCCTGTGCTGTCGTTACCATCTGGCCTTAGCATGAAGACGCCTCGTCTGTGCTTTCAAGAGGTCAGGTCTCTCACACCCCCAGCCATAGGCACAGGTTGCACTGTCCCTCATGCAGACTAGCAATAGGCACAATCTAACCACTGAGTGACCTTTGAGCATCCTCTTGGAGTGCCAAGCCCTAGAACCACTGGACACTCACAGAATTATCTTTGGGAACAGTGGACTACATTTTAGAACACAACTCTGCTTAACAAACAGTGCTTAGATTTGTTTATATAGAAAGCAAGGACAAGTTTATTTAACAAAGACCAGAGATTCAGATGATAGCAAACAGAAATATTAAAAACCATAAGTGCCATATACAATAAAATAACAAATTGTAGAGACTTAATTAACAAGATGCTTTTTTTTTCTAGTAAGGTTATTGCTTTCCCAAAGTTCTTTTTACAGCATTTTAGCTGAAACCGTCCTTTCATGAGTCCAAGCTTGCCTCCCCAGATGAAGGATTACAGAATGTCTTTCTGCATACCTAGTTAGATTAGATTAGTCCTTTGGTTCTAAACAGGGTTCCCCTCTCCTGCTGTTTACCTCCTTGTGGGGACTTCAAGAGAAGAAATTAACAATCTCTTCCTTAGCATTTAATTCAATATTCAATCAACTTCCATTATAAGACAAACAAAAGAGTGGTAAACCAGGTAGACACATGTATCCTACCTCCCTGTGTGGTGGAATCTATTTTAAGGCATGTTTCCTCTGGGTAACCTGTCTTTTAACTTCAAGGCTTTAAAATTGCAATTTCCAATATCTATACATATCTCCTTACATATTATCTGCACATTCATTGTGTGCAGATTATGAAGTTGAGTGTGACACAGACTTTCAATAGAACCACCAAAGCATTCTGTGTAAGAATTACAATGTAAATATCAGACTCGGGATTCCTAGAGCCCTTATACGCTGCTGTGTCCTCTGCCATTGACATCGAGGTCAATTACTTACACATAATCAAGGCCAGCTCTGCATTTGGAAGAACACAATTTATGGAATGATAGCGGTGTCAGAATAAGCATTAATTTACGTGTCCGTTGAACAGTCATGCTTGCAGTGCTTCTGTATGGCTGTAACACATGGAGAACATTGATGTGAGACTCCATCACTATATAGTTACTTCATAAATGAAACTATTAAGGACCAATAAAATAGTGTTTCTGATTGTCTTGTAGCATGGCTACGGAGGTAAAGTTAAAGTGTTTAAGTGCCTTGTTTGAAGAAGGCAACTTTAGTCTTGAATTCATTGGGTTTCTAATTTTCTAAAAAATAACATTTTAAAAAGATGATATGCAGTTAAACCACTGATATGTGCCTGCAGACTTAACTTCATGGTCTGGCGGGGAGGGGTAATTTACTTTAGCTTTGTTTAAGGCTCCTAGTTTGGTTGTAGAGACACTATTCTTGCAGAACCAAAACAAAGGAGAAGTTCGGTGGCACTTCATTCTTGCAAACTGTAGTAGGGAAAACTCTATCTAGCAGACCTTAGGAAGTGTGGAGGTAAAGGGCAGGGAAGAGAATCAGAACGCACTTATTCCCTGTTTGTTGCAATACCTACCCAGTGTCCTGTTGAGGAGACTGATTCTGCAGATCTTTTAAGGTCCTCTAAACTTCTATAAGCCCTCAGCATCTTCTGTAGAATTAGAAGGTGTGTAGAAGTAGCTCTTTCTTTCAGCTTTCAATAGCTAATGGTAGAGGCATAGGAAAACGGATAGGTAGAAAATACTGACAGGAGGCTTGGGGGTCAGCACATTTGGAGGAAAAACTGGCCTGTGCATCCTAGTGCTCTCTGTCTGCTGCTCACAGGATTCCTGAGAGGTGAAGGTTTCTTTCCAGCTCCCTGTGATCTCCTCTCCCTCCCCTCCATGAGCTTCAGTGCTTTTTCTATAGGGGAGAACTGAATGGCAAAATTGTACTGATTTTTTTTGTGCTGATATTTTTTCAGCAAACCAAATACATTGTTTGTACTTTTGAACTCACTTGGTTTGCTGAAAAAATTCTGAACTGACTTTGTGACTTAACCTTCTCTATATTTATACATCTCCATTTCATCCATCCGGTGAAGTGGGATTCTACCCATAAAAGCTCATGAGATTAAAGAAAAAATTGTTACTTTTTAAAAGTGTCACAGGACTCCTTGTTTGTTCTGCTGAACTAGACTAAAATGGCTCCCCCTCTGGAACTTCTAAAATTAAGTTTTCACCTCTACATGTTGCAGTGGGAGGATAATTTTGGGGAGATTTTCAGGAATCTCAAGTAAGTAGACTACTTACCCCTTACTTACAAGAAATTATACACTAACTTCAGCTTTAAGGGTCAATATTTGAATTTCTTGTGTGCTTGATATTTGAAAATTCACCTAAAATGTAATTCTGCCATACAACTCTGCAATAATATATTTAGGAATCTAGGGTTCTCCTTTTTTGAAGTATTTCCACTTGCACATTCTGAACAGCTCTAGAAAGAATGAGTGTATTCCAATTCGAAAATAATAGAGGAACAGTATGTAGCCTTGTGTCTACAAAGTAAAACATAGCTGATATCCCAAATTTTAGTTCTGGCATCGTGAAATACAGAAATATAGTAGTTCAGGACTTGCCTACCCAGAATACCTGCTTGACCTTCCATACGCAATCATGTCCATAAATATACGTTTAGTAGGATATTGGTCTGCTATTACATACTTTTAAAAAGGGGGAGAGTGCATTATTTTTGTGAAGCTTTTTAAGAGACCTTGTCTTCGAAGTATCAGAGGTAATACATTATGCTGCCAGCACAGATGTGTGTGCATAGAAACCCCACCCCCCTTCCAAAAAAAATTGTCCTTAACTCTGATTGGTTGGTTTTTACTGGCTAGTTATAACATTCATTGCCAGACAATAGGAGGATTTATGTGATTTTTATACCAAGCTCAGGAAGCTTAACAATGTGAAGGACATCTACTTTACAAGTATGCTCTGTTGTGTTTTGCCTTAATGATAGCAAACAATGATTAGCTTTATTGATTTATTTATTATTTTGAGGGATATAACTGTAAATTATTAGTGGAAGTAGGCGATGCAGTTCCAACACTTACTAATTACTGGAAGATTTAAAAATGAAAAGGATGCGGTCAGCTATGGTATCTTTTAATAAAGTACATAAGCTTCCTGATTGTACTCTCTAATGGTTCCTCTAACTGGTACACAAATTCTGTACTTTTACCAGAAGCACAAAATTTTAGATCTGACCATTTAAAAAAAAAAAAAGAAATTTAAGATACTTAAAATGGCTGTGAACGCATGGTGGTTGTAACAAAGAATGACTTGCTTTCTTATCGCCACCTTGCTTCCTATGTGAATCCCTTTCTTTCCTTTGACTGCACTTTTGTGGCACTCAGCCTGAATCACACCAGACACACACAAACATCCAGACTGCACTCCTTTCTTAAAGCTAAGTCAAAATAAAATTTTAGTTATTCAGATTAACCTTCTATTAAAAGCCTGTCTGCTGTGCTTAGCCACTTGACACAGGTTGGGATAATTTGGCAGTAAGACACCTGAAAGAATGCGAGCGTGTATTTATCGTTTTCTTAAGAGGCTGCTATTTTCTTACTCTGGGTTAAGTTACAAGTGAAAAATTTGGTGCAGCACCATTGTTTTTTCCCTTTATTGGCTTTAATTGTTCCCTTAGATACAATTGTTTCATAAATGACAGTTTACATCTGCAAAGGCAGCTGGAAATGCAGCATCCCCTAGAGTGGGACAGAAGCTTGCCTGAACTTCATTTCAGAATGTCATCCTTTTTAGGAAACTGTATACATTAAATTAAACTATATTATTTATTTTTTAAAGTTAGAGCATACTTATAAGTATCGTCTGTATCTTGCATAGGCATAAATAAGCAATGGATTAGCTTTATTAATTTATTGATAGCTTTGAGGGCTGTGACTGTAAATTATTAGTGGAGGAGGGAGATACAAAGCTGATTATTGGAAGATTTAAAAATGAAAGGATTATATTATAGAAAGCTCCAAGACAATTGGAAAACTTCAATGTAGCTTATTGTATTTGATTTGTAGAATGGGGGGAAAGTGTTGGTAGTTAAGAATTTATTTAAAACTCTACTTGCAAATTCTTATATACTTGGTAATGATTTGAGAACTGATACCTGGTTTTGGATGTTTAAAGGGTGGGGTTTTTGGGGGAGGGTGTGGGCGGGGAGGAGGTTGGTTTGGTTTTTTGCAGTTCTTAAAGTTATTGGAAGTTAATGTTGGCAGTGTAATGCAGTTGTGGAATTATAAGTGAGATAAAACTTTGAATTACAATTTCTGTTGGCTTCATCGTTTCAGTTAGGGATAGTCTACCTTAGCTTAACCACATTTTCATTGTGGTGGTGATTGCTGGTGGTAGTTCTTGGGATTGCCTTACAAAAGAGATTTAGACACAAAGGGATTAGTCAAGTGTCCAGTAATTTTAGATGCCCAATTTAAAATGTCATGAGCCTGATTTTTTTTCCTAAGGTATTTAGCATTTCAGAACTTTTCATATGTTCAGGGCAGAGCTCTGCTGGATTTCAGTTGAAATGCAGTGTTTAGCACTTTTGTTTGTTATACCCTACTTGTCCAAAGGTGAGTCCTCAGAAATTGAAGAACATACAATTTGTGACCACTGGTGAAAAATTTAATTTGTGATTTGCCCAGCATCACATAGGAATGGCAGAGAGAGGATAAAATCCAAATTTCCTGAGTAACATTCAACTATATTCACTGTGTGATTTAGCCTTTCTTCTTTCTGCAATCCCTTGCCTCACTTGCGGCACCCCCTTACAGTGTGCACAACGAATGAGGTACAGGTTGAACGAACGACAAGCTCAGTCACTGCACAACACTGATTTGTTCCCTGAGCACTGACTGTCCTGGGTACCGAATGAGGCAGGGGTTCTGTGGAAAAATAGAGAATGTAATTAGACTGTAGGTTAATGAATACACACATAGAGGAATTAAGGTCACAGGTAACAGTTTTTTAATGAGGCTTTTAATGTAATTTACTATATTTTTTAAAAAAACAAACTGGAAAAAAATGGCATGATATGGAATTAGGTGGACCCCCACATAGGTCATCCCCAGGGTTGGGAACTTGAAAAACCACAGCGCAGCCTTCTACCACTTGAACTAATGTAACTGGTGGTAGAAATAGGTTGTTTATCACTTGTGTGGACCAATCACTGCAGAGAGCAGTGGCTTTACAGGTATTTGCTAACAGCAGAGTGGCGTTGACACACATGACTGCTGGGTTCATTTCCAGCTTCTGTTGGAGAACATGTTCTGGGGGTTATAGACCCTTGTCCCCTACTCCAAACTCCCTGCTTTCTACCTCTGTCCTCATCCCTCCCTGGTCTCTCTCCTTTCCCCACCCTAACTTTTTCATTCTTCGGCATTGTAGTCAGGTTGACTCCTTTGCCATGCTGCCTGGCCCTTGGCAGTGAGATTAATCAGTCTCCCTGCTTTCAGTTCTGGTGCTTGGCACTTCAGTTGACACTAAGCTTCCAGGAAGAGCAATTGTAGGGACAGTCTAGCTCAGTCCTGGGAGAGAGCATATTTCCCGTTCTTGTGCGTAGTACGTGTGCCATCTGGTTGGCACCCAGGAACTTCGTGGCAGTGGAGTATGCTCAGTGTGGGTGGAATCTTTGGTGAATTTAGCTGCTAGCCAGCCTGTGACAAGCCTCTACGGAGGATGTGTGAACTATATTGGGTATATCTTGATGGCGAGAGCAACACCTGGAGCTAGGAACTTCCCCTTTGACACATTTCAAGTCTAGCTCCATAGTATGGAGGTGCTAGAGCTTTTTAGTGAAGCAGTTGTAAGAATCTTTTAAGAATAGCAAAATTCTATATATTCCCCTAAATTTGTTCTCAGACAGAGCAAAATCATTTCCACCAAAACTCCCCCCAGCCTTCTTTCTCCCTTCCCCCTCCAAAAAAATCAGCCTGAGATAGATTCTGCATGTCTGTAGTCTGTTTGAATAATTATGTTACTGGAAACTGAAAATGGGGTTTTAATTGAAGCTGACAGGCAACATTAACTGGTGACTTCACTACCAGCGCTCCTATGATGTCATCATATTTTTAGTGTCTTCTACCTTTTTTGCTTTTTTGACTGCTGTGCATTAAGATGTCTTCACTTAATGCCTGCTAAGTATATTAACAGAGGTAGCCTCAAAGTATTGTGGGTCATAAGGGATAGAGGATAGAGGAACCAACATGTTCTGTCTTACAGATGGGGAAATTAATAGAGAGGTTTGATGATTTGTCACATAGGAAGTCTTCAGTAGAGCCAGGAATAGAAACTGATCTGTTGATTCCCTGTCCATTTATTCATCACACGCCAGTGTTGTCTCTTTGCTGTATTTTCCTCTAGTCTATATAAAAGTCTGGCTTTGAAGTTTAAAAAGTGATGTGTTGACTTAGTTGAAATTTTAAGGAAATATCTGTAATTGATGATTCCAGTACTCAATTCAGTTGTGATACTGAGTACAAGAATCAGTTCTTCCAGAACACTGTTTCATCAGTCCTATGTATACATGTGCACTAGCTGTTAATAAACTAGTGTCGTCTTGCTCCTCCATATGACTATTACTGAAGGAAAAAGATTAGCAACAGCATCGGAGTTGCAAGACTTACACAGAGACATGGGAAGCTTGATTCCCACCTAAGCCAAACTTTTAGTATATTAAGTTTTGTGTTTTGTTTCACTTTTCTGTTTAGTTTGTTAAAGGGAAGTACAGTAAACAGAACTACTGTAACCTAGCAGTATCTGTTTTTGTTTTATTAAAGAATTTTTATTAAAAAAGCATTTATTTCAAACAAATTTTAAAAACATTTTTCCACTAGACTATAAAAAAGAGTTGCCTGTTACTCTTTTTGCAGAGTTCATGATACAGCTTAGAGACCAACTATATTTTCATTTACTCGTAATGTGTAACCAAATAATGCTAATGTGAAACTTCTTCTTGTGATGTTGAATTAGCATTCTGCAGCGTGTAGTCTGATATGAAATTTACAATTGTATTCCCTGCTGAGTGGCATAGTGGCATTTATGAGATTGTTCCCTGGATGTAATTAAGGCAGTGTATTTTCAGTTTGCTTGCTTGTCGATATGATCCTAATTGGTGGCTTGATTTGTAAATGGGGCACTATAATGAGTTTTAGAACTGGGAACTGCAAGCTTTAGAAATGATTTTTAGAAAATTCTAATTATTGCACTATTCTTTTTTTTTTTTTTTAAACTAAACTAAACAAACAAAAAAAGAAATCCACAACAAAACCTGGTCCTAATGGACTCAAATGTAGTTGTTTAAGACATTTTATAATCACG
The DNA here is from genome assembly GCA_007922175.1 of Pelusios castaneus. NCBI lineage: Eukaryota > Metazoa > Chordata > Testudines > Pelomedusidae > Pelusios > Pelusios castaneus. The sequence goes on along the minus strand of ML685951.1, from coordinate 4,948,847 downwards.
ATATAACTATCTCAAATGTATATATTTTGTTGCTAATTATTAATAACCTTTGCAGGAAACATGAAAGAAAAGTGAAGCATGATGAGATACGCAAGAAATATGGTATGTATGCTAATCTTACCATAATAGTATCTGAATAAAGATTTCCCTGTTCACACTACTTAAACAGGTGTGTTCCATCATATTAGTAATGGATATGGGTCTTAACTCCAGGTTAATTGTGATGAAAAGTCACTTTCATCTAATTTTTTAGTGATGTAAAAAGATTGGCTGGTCATAGTCCTGTTTCTTCTAAGTTATAATTAGAGTCCTTATTAGCATTCACAGTAGAAAAAACAAGATTAAATGGAAGTTTTGGAGCCAGAAGTATTTTCTTTCCTGCAGTAAGGTGTTCCAAAATAGAGAATGGGAAAATATCAGAGCGCTTAGCAATACCATCACCTACGTTATGCCTCTTATTGCGGGACTTCGTTATTCAGGGCTGTAAATCTGTGCCCTTTTTAATTTGGTTTGTTCATGGGGCTACTGAAATCATTTTTTAGGTGAGAGCTAAAGGGAATTTCCTAGATAAAGTAAGCTTGCAAAAACATGGGCTTCTTAGTGAACCTTAATAGTGGGAGAGGGAAAATTGTTACATAAACTGTAATTTTTAAGTGCATATAATTCACACATTTTGATTTTATAACATCACTGATCTTAGCCTTCAAACTTCTCTTCTATTTTAAAATGTTTGCTTGAATTATGTGGGGTTGAATAAATGGATTTTTTTTTATCATTGCAATTTATTTTAAGATTAATATCCTCTCTCTTTGGTGCTTGTGTTTCTGCAGGCTTGATGGGTTCAATCCTGTGGGGATACTGAACTTCCTTGTAAGATCCGATAAAGCACTGAAGTTAGTGGAACTACTCATCTGCTTCAGGTTAAGCATTTGCTTAAATGCTTTTCTGGATCTTGTCAGTGTGCTCAGTGCCTTGCAGGATTGATCTGTTTACTTGTGTACACTCCAGTTATAAATTTACCATGCTCACTTGCAGGTACATTCTTCAGTCACATGGCATGTCAGTGTGTCGCGCTGCTTCTACTGAGTCGGTAGTTCTGTCACTGACTTCAGTAGGAGCGCATTCCAGCCCTCATTGTGCAAGTGTAAGCCTTGACTTCTAATAAAATCATTAGATGTTCCCATTTTTTCACACAATTAACTTGTTTACAGTGCAGTTGGCACACGATAGTTGAACAATTAGACATGGAAACTTCAGAGGTTAACCTTCTATAAAATTGATTTAGTTACAAGGTAAGTTTTTATCTTCAGACAATATTTATATTATCAACCCAAATGCAGTGTCTCATATTAATGGACTTTTCAAAAGAGGTGCTAAACTGGATTATGAAGATGTGTATGCATAAAGAGGTTTCTGTGGTTGAAAAGAAATTGTTGGAAGGAGAGATGTTGTATGTTTTTGTAATCCTCAGGCAACATCAAATGACTCCTAATATGTGAAACTCTTATTCTGAAATAAAAACTATTCCAAAATAGTTCAGTACGCTAAGATACAAATGCATTGCTAATTCTGATCTTTAAATATGGTTATAAAATAATTAAATCAGACGTAAGACAAGTCTTCAGCCCAGCCTTGAATCTTCCACATCTGTCTTCATTTTTAGCTGTCTAGTAAATACATGTTAGCATATTAAATATAGTCTGATAAAAATTATGGAGGCACTAGATTATTTTATGCTGTCTATTACATATTGCAGTGGGGATTCACTGTTAAGTAGGCAAGAATGAGTGGCAGAATGACAATGGCTTTGTTAACCTGATTCTGCAAATTAAGATGATCATGCCTGAAATGTCAGCCGTTGGTTGGCTTTAAGGGAATGCTTTTTCCCATTCCACCCAACAGTTTTTCTTAACCCATTTAAATGGTAATTATGCATTTATAATGCATTGCAGGTGTCACTCACTCCAGCCATAGTCCTTCGGGAGCACTGGAAGCAATAGAGCTTTAGTAATGGGGAATACTCATTTTGAATTATTTCTTTGTGGCAAAATTTGTCACTATTTTTCATTTGCTCATATATATGAATGCAACATGATTATTCAAATTATACATTGATGGTTTAGCGGTCTTTAAAATAGGATTTAGAGTATTTTCCAGCTTGTATAACATACAAAGAAACTATGATTTAATTGCTCCCACATTTGCTACTATTGTACATTTGATACAGCCTCGGTAAGATGCTGCTTTTACTGTTTGGGTTTACTGTCTGTACTTTCAGATTTTTTGCATGGTGATAATGAAAGAATCCTACCTCTCTGAGATAATAAAAGATGATCTTTGTCTTCAGTAACACAAATCATTCCCCTTCATGATTTTGGGATTACTTATTTCTTGTTTCTTCTGATATTCTGCAGCCATTTGGGAGACATTTCCATTCTTTGATTCTATATAAGACATTTATTTTATGTTCAAAAGTTTATCACAATAAATAGTTACACTGGCCTAGATGGGTATATTTTACTTTGGCCGCCTGTAGTGTTCTGAATGCAAAACAATTAAATCTCTTCTAAATCATATTATATTACAGATTTTTTAAAACACTTATTAGCTTGTAGCTTGGGAGATAAAAGCAGTTGACTATTTTGAAGTTGAAATACAATATCAAATTTAAGAAAGAAAATGTGTTTAATGGTGGAGAAAAGTGTGCCTACACTGAGAAAAAAGAACAGGGGAAATATGTATCAACCCACCACATCTGTCTAGTACAATAGTCTTTAGTGTGTGTATTCTGTGGGAAGTATCTTGATCAAATCCCATGTTTCAATTGCATTTGTGAAAGCATAAGATCCATTGTGGCAGGCTGGGGTACGAGTATAAAATGTTAACCTAACACGTAGCATAAGTATGTACTATAGAGAGAAGTATTTGGACACTTGAATTTGCCTTGCCAGTTCCTATCTGTTGAGGCCTTGTACCCTCACTCTATTTGAAGACAGGTGCTTGACTCTGAGAACTTTCAAAGTATCCAAGAACCCTTAATTAAAGGTGAGTAAGCCAACTAATAAATTAAATTGGTTACAAAATATTAAGCCAAAATAAACTGCAGTGGAAAAGACAGAGGAAGCAATCTGCTTGTGGTTCTTACAAGCCTGTTTCCTCATGACCAAGTTCAGAAGTGACTTGAGCACCATTATAATAGGCTTCAGGAGACTTTCCTAATAAGTCTTTTCTCTGAACTTCAAACTCTAAATCGAGTGTGGAGGCTTTCACACCCACATCAAAAGGAAAACCAGCACAAGGAGAAAAGACCCTTGTGCTTAGCTCAAGACAGTGCGTGAGCGCTAACTGAATTCAGCCATCTGATAACTTGCAGTTCCAAATCTTTCTATTTTTGAGCCACAATGTAGAAGCTGGCTGACTTGTCATCACTCGGACCCTTGTGCCTATCCTCTTATTGATGGTACTCCAGATACTTTGTGTCCATCCAGCACATCTGACAAGTCTCCTCCTCCACTAAGAGCCAATACAAGCAACTCACTAGTGTCTCTGAGGTCTCTGTTTCTAGTGGTGAGCTTAATAAGCCTGTATATCCTGCATTCTCAGGGCTTGTCTACACTAAAATCCTTGCATCGATCTCCACGGATCGATGCAGCAGGATAGATTGAGTATCCAGTGGAGACCCATTCAGTCGATCCCGGAAGTGTTCTCTGTTTGACGCTGTAACACCACACCCCAGAAAAGAGTAGTGCTGCATCAAATGGAGAGCATTTCCCCTCGGCGCAGCTGAGTGAAGGCACCATCATAAGGAAGGGTAAGTAAGTCAACGGGAGATACGCATTCTACAGTATGTAGATTAAATATCTCCTGTCAACTTAGTGTGGCAGTATAGACCAGGCCTCAGATAAGAAAAGGAAGACACTAAAAAAGTTGTATGAGGTATAGCAGGTAAGTGTGGGATGCATAAAAACAAAGGGGAGGTTGTGAACAAGTCATATAGGGTATCTTGTGACACATTACTTCTCATGGAAATGAAGGCAAACTCTGGGTATAAATTGTTCAGGAAGGACAGGCAGGGAAGAAGAGGTGGAGGAGTAGCGCTATATGTAAAAGAGCTGTATGACCGCCCAGAGCTCCACTATGAAAGTGGAAACAAGCCGGTTGAAACTCTGTGGGTTAAGTTTAGAGGAGACTGCAACAAGGGGGATGTCATGGTAGGTGTCTGCTACAGACTGCCAGACCAAAAGGAGGAGGTGCTATATGAACAAGTAACAGAAGTTTCCAGATCGCAGGCCCTGGGTCTCATGGGGGACTTCAGTTATCCTGACATCTGCTGGGAAGGCAATACAGCAGTGCACAGGCAATCCAGGGTTTTTGGAGAGTGTTGAGGACAACTTCTTGGTACAAATGCTGGAGGAACCAACTAGAGGCCTTGCAACTCTAGCCCTGCTGCTCACAAACAGAGAAGAATTGATTGGGGAAGTAGAAGTGAATGACAACCTGGGCAAGAGTGACCATGAGATGGTAGAGTTCAAAATCCTGATCAATGGAAGGAAGGAAAGAAGCAGAACACACACCCTGGAGTTCAGAAAAGCAGACTTTGTCTCCTTTAAGGGACTGATGGGCAGGATCCCTTGGGAGGCTGATCTGAAGGGGAAAAGGCGTCCAAGACAGCTGGCTGTATTTTAAATAAACCCTGTTAAAGGCACAGGAAAATACCATTCCGATGTGCAGAAAGAACAGCAAATGTGGATGGCGACCAGTGTGGCTTATCAGGGAACTCTGCGGTGAGGTGAAACATAAAAGGGAAGCTTACAAGAAGTGGAAGCTTGGACAGATGACAAGGGAGACGTATAAAGATATTGCTCAGGACTGCAGGGATAAAATCAGAAAAGCCAGAGGACAATTGGAGTTGCAGCTAGCAAGGGATGTGAAGGATAACAGAAAGGGGTTCTACAAGTACGTCAGTAACAAGAGGAGGATCAGGGATGGTGTGGGTCCCTTACTGAATGGGGCAGGTATCCTCGTGGTGGATGATGCGGAAAAGGCTGAAGTACTCAATGCTTTTTTTACTTCAGTCTTCACAGGGAGCGCCAGCTCCCGGGGCTACTACACTGGGTAATGCAGAATGGAGAAAAGAGCGGCCCTCGGAGATGGAAGGTCAGGCTAGGGACTACTTAAAGAAGTTGGATGTGCACAAGTCTATGGGGCCGGGTAAACTGCATCTGAGGGTGCTGAGGGAGTTGGTCAATGTGATTGCAGAGCTGCTGGCCATTATCTTTGAGAACTCGTGGCGAACGGGGGAAGTCCCAGAGGACTGAAAAAAAGGCAAATATAGTACCTATCTTCAAGAAAGGGAAGGAAGAGGACCTGGGGAACTACAGACCTGTCAGCCTTGCCTCAATCCCTGGGAAAACAATGGAGCAGGTCCTCAAAGAATCCATCCTGAAACACTTGTAGGAAAATAGAATGATCAGGAATAGTCAGCATGGATTCACTAAGAGCAAATCGTGCCTGACCAACCTAATTGCCTTCTATGATGAGATGACTGGATTTGTGGATGCGGGAAGAGCTGTCGACGTGGTATACCTTGACTTTAGCAAGGCTTTTGATACGGTTTCCCACAGCATTCTTGTCGGCAAATTAAGGAAGTATGGGTTGGATGAGTGGACCGTAAGGTGGATAGAAAACTGGCTAGATCAATGGGCTCAGCGGGTAGGAATCAATGGCTTGATGTCTAGTTGGCATGCAGTAACGAGTGGAGTGCCCCAGGGGTCGGTCCTGTTCAACATCTTCATTAATAATCTTGATGATGGGATAGATTGTGTGCTTTGTAAGTTCGCAGATGACACCAAGCTGGGGGGAATGGTAGACACGCTGGAGGGCAGGGAGAGGATTCAGGGAGACTTAGACAAATTGGAACACTGGCCCAAAAGAAACCTCATGAGGTTCAACAAGGACAAGTGCAAATTCCTGCACCTAGGACGGAAAAATCCCATGCACTGCTACAGGCTGGGGACTGATCAGCTAAGTAGCAGCACTGTAGAAAAGGACCTGGGAGTTATGATGGATGGGAAGATGGATATGAGCCAACAGTGTGCTCTTGTTGCCAAAAAGGCCAAAGGCATATTGGGCTGCATCAGTAGGAGTGTTGCCAGCAGATCGAGGGATGTGATTATTCCCCTCTATTTGGCACTGGTGGGGCCGCATCTGAAATACGGTGTCCAGTTTTGGGCTCCCCACTACAGAAAGGATGTGGACAAATTAGAAAGAGTCCAGCGGAGGGCAATGAAAATGATTAGGGGACTGGGGCACATGACTTACGAGGACAGACTGAGGGAACTAGGCTTATTTAGTCTACAGAAGAGAAGACTGAGGGGGGATTTGATAGCAACCTTCAACTACTTGAAGGGGAGCTCCAAAGAGGAGGGAGCTAGGCTGTTCTTGGTAGTAACAGAGGACAGAACAAGGAGCAATGGTTTCAAGTTGCAGCTGGGGAGGTCGGGGTTGGATATTAGGAAAAACTTTCTCACTAGGAGGGTGGTGAAGCCTTGGAATGGGTTACCTAGGGAGGTGGTGGAATCTCCATCTTTGGGGAATTTTAAAGCCCAGTTAGACAAAACCCTGGCTGGGATGATTTAGTGGGAGTGGTCCTGCTTTTAGCAGGGGGTTGGACTAGATGACCTTATGAGGTCCCTTCCAGCCCTATGATTCTATGATTCTTTCCCCAGTACATTTCTCATTTGCTGGAGGATAGGGTAAATGAAAATTCTTTTGCTCATTTCAGGAGCCTTTGTTTTTGGCTCCGTGAAACTTAAATTTCTCCCTGTTATCAGGCAGTTTTGTGACCCATAATACCCATGCTGGATTGACGTGTTGGTCTAGTCCTGAAATACTTAGTTACTATCCCTTCACACAAGGATAAAAGGAAATGAAATTAAAACAAGTAAAAACAAGTAACAAAATGTGTGGAAATTACACTGTAGGATACCAAGTCTCATAGTTTAGTAAAACTAAAACAAGTACCACTATGAAAAGCATCTGCAGTAATGCTAGGGATGACAAAATTACATGCTCTGTGAAGTATGAGGACCAAGGCCATGTCTACACATAACAATTTAGTGGCACAGCTATACAATACAATGTAAGAGGGCTCGTGTAGCCGCATTATGCCAACGGGGGAGCTCTCCTGTTGATTAAAATAAAACCAACTCAGCAAGCAGCAGTATAGCACTGTGTGCATGGTCGCTTATGCTTGCAAAATTGATTTTGCTCAGAAGTGTTCTTCATGCTTGAGGAATAAAAGTTTTGCTGACAAGTGCTGGTGTAGACCTGGCCTAATGGTCTAATGATCAGTGGCTGGGATTGGAAGAATACTTCCCCGGTGCGTTATTGTATAGTTAAGTGTATTTTAGGAGTTTCATATCTTCTTCTGAAGAATTTGGATTTGGCACTGTTGAAGACAGAATACCACTTTTTACTATGTGTTTGATTAAGCTGTTGATGGCTGTAGTAACTGGAGCTATTCTGTGCTGCTTTCCGATTTATCATGTAAAGTATGTATTGGAAATAGTCTTATGAAAGGCAGATGTTAATAAGCACTTTGCCAGGCAAGGTTTAAAGCAGGGAAATATACGAGCTAAATTAAATAAGGAAGGGTATGCATTCTTTCAAGGGAAAAAATAAGTTTTCACAGTATTCATCTTTAGTTGCAGCAATTGTCGCATCTAGATTTCTGCTGGTTAGGGCAACTAGCTAAGATGAGAATCTTTTTTTTATTAGTACAAGATTCCTTTTTTATGAAGACTTCAAAGGATTTAATTTAATCAAAAAGACCCTTTTATCCCAAAGTTCATTTTGTCACTGATTCTTTATTCACTATAAGAAAAGACTTTAGAAGTTAGGTTCTTGGAATTGTGTGGAACCTGATCAGTGCAGAGAATTTATAGTCTATTTAGTGACAAGTATAGTAAAATAAATATTCACATCTAGTATTGCTACTTAATTTTACATCACTAAATATTGTGTAGAGCTGTCTAATTTATTTCTCATATAGCTACTGCCAAGACAGGTTTATATCCAGAATGTAAAATAGACCTTTCTCTATGTTCAGTATGTCATTCATTCATTCATTGAAGTTTTTTCATGTTTGCATATGGTAATATCCATAATTTACTCCTCTGCTTGAAGTTGTCACGGAGATGTAGGTTTTTACATTATTCTAGTGATAAGTTACCTTATTGTATGTTAAATCTGTTTACTGAAGTATAGAAACTTCCAGAACGATTATTAATATTAAAAATAATAAAATAGGGGCACTCATGTTACTTTGTGTGTGTGTATGCAGGAGTGTTACATTTTACTAATTCATTGTCAAGCTGCCAAAATTGATGATGATCATCCCAATGAATTAATGAAGATTTTATTCCTCCTGTATCCAATTTCTGAATATACATTATGGTATAGTAAGAATCTGTCAGATTTGTTTATGGAAAACTTGTTCTTTTGTCAATTAAATTGGCCTAAAAGATTGATATATTTTCTGTTACAATATTTTACAGCCTGCTTTCCTTAAACTAAGATATACCAACGACTGTACAAGACTGATCATGGTTTTGGACAGAATTTAATCAGTGGATTTGAAAACATCTTGTTTTATTCATAAATAAGAGGGACATCAGTCAAATTTAGTAGGTCTCATACATTCCTACCATTTGTAAGAGACTGTTTTGCATATTGGTCTAATACTATTAAATTCTGAAGGCTTTGAATTATCTCACATCAATGATTCAACTAATAGTATCTATAAACCATAATATTACAATGTAAACATCTGTAAAGTGTAAATATTTACTTCTAGTTTTAGCTGAGAGTTTTTGTGGTCCTGGAAATAAATGGAGTAAACACGTCTCTCCATGTTTGGATGTTGCCTCACTAATGTAAATGAGTTACCTTCAGGCATGAGGGAACACGTAGCCTTAAAGCAATGATGGTTTTTGTCATATTTCAGCTTACATGTGTATGAGTTATAAGTAGTCTGCAACCCTTACTCTTTTCAGCACATCAAATATAGGATTAGTGTCTGTTAGTTAATTTTTGTTCCTTTGTGATCTTTCAGCTGGGTCAAAGCCTTGGTTTTTGTTTTGGTTTGTTTTTTTCAGTTCTCATGAACCGGCTCATCTAGTCTCCAACAAGTGAATGGTCATTTTGTGTAAGAACTGTTTCTGGTTCTTAACTTTTGTCACCTTTTGTGGTTACTGTATAGATAGACCACCTAAAATCTTATCAGCTTGAACAACTAAAGGAGATGTACGTGGCTGTGGTTATATTCCATAACATGCGTGTAAAAAACTTATATATCAGCCCTTACTTTGGTATTCAGTTATTGATTAGATATAACCAACAGTAAGTACCCAGCTTTCTATTGACAGGACTTGAACATGTATTGGCTGTTAGCCAGTAAAACTGGCTAACAGTGTCTTGCCTGGCAGTTTGAAATTTTGCTAACTGTACGTATTTACCAGTGGTCCATACTCCTGTTTGCTTTTGTGCTTCAGACAGTAGTGACTGCTCAGTACCTAGACACTGAAACACACAGCCACACGCCCTTTCCACCCCATGAATAAAAGCTCTGCTGGGAGACTGTGGAAATTGGAAGTGAAGGGTACAATCTTTTTTTCCTCTTCCTTGTACTGACTATTGTAAAGAGGGGGATGTGGTGAAGAGCTTTATCTTGTCAGCTCATTCCCCTGCCCAGGATAAAGCAACCAGGAAAGGTGGTGCTCCGGAGTTTGAAAGCAGCACTTGCCATAGCCAGTGAGGAGAACAGCAAAAGCTCTAATGCTGCTTCACAGCAAGGGTCTGCCACTAGCGCCTTCGAGGCCCTTTATCTTCAGTGTGCTCTCCTGGATCCTGGCTATCTGGGAAGTTGCTCAAGGTCTTGTTGAAAGTTACCACTATATTGGAATGGTGATCGTTGCTGAACAAGGCTTTACTGACGTTCACACACATTAATTCAATATAATTCAATGTCTTTGCGGTGTTTTCTCTGGCAATATTCTGGTTACGTTAAAAGCACATACTGGGACCTGAATTCGGTGAAACCTTTATGCTTGTCCCCAGTAGTTTGTGACTTTGCAGGTGATTTGTACTTGTCCTTAGAGTATATTGGCCTGTATCACAGAACTACTGCATGTCACTGATTGAACTTGACAGGTGTTTGCTCAGGAGTGGAACAAAATTAAACCAGCATGATGACCTGCCACCTTTTTGAAAGGATGGTCCTCTTGCAACAAAGCTGAATATATTGGCAAATCAGTTTGAAACTACCTCTGCTTAGCCAAATCTGTGCTTTGTCTTTGATAAAGTAAAAAATTGCAGGTTAGCCACTGTATTGTTCACAAGTGAGAAATACTTTTCTCTTTAATGACTTTTCATAAAGAAGTCTTTCCCACTTCTGTGTTCTGTATTTGTAAAGCACCATGCAGGATTCCTGGTCCATGATTGCCTCCTGTGTCCTATGGTAATACAAATAATTAATAAATGCTGTCTTCCTTTCTTCAGGTCTCCTTCAGGATTCTGATCATCCTTACAGTAGATTTGAGAATGACTGAAAACAGACGCTGTCGAGCCTCCTCATGGAAAACTGAGATTCCAAGATAAATGAGCTGTTTTATTTTGCTTTCCAGGGGTTTTCAGGCTTCTTTTTTGCAAGTTTTCAGACTAAAATTAAGTGCACAGATATTTACTAAAATGTGTATTTTTTTAATCTGGCATGTTTATTTTTCAGAACTAATTTTTTTTTATAAACACTTTGGGTTTTTTGAAATGTTTGCCAATTGTATTCTCATAATGTGAAATGTCACTTTTTCTCTTTTTAAAGCTTTTCTTTGGACTCTGATTAAAATAGTTAGGTTCCTAATCATGTATTTGGACTAATATCTTATCTCACCTTTCTTTAAAAAAAACAAATAAATAAATAAACGAAATTCTTCTGTTCCTGTGTTCTTAAAAAAATATATATTTTTTTTTCTAAATCTTTTGAATATATATATATATATGTGATGGCAAGAACACAGGAAATGTTTGACATTGCAGAAATGTGCCATTGGTGTTCACATAAAATAATTACAGCATACATATTCTTTAGTACCAAAATAGTATGTTGAAGTTTTTAAAGATGCAAAATGTGATTTTTTTTTGCATAGCATAATCTGATTAGAAATATTATTCTATTATCAGACTATATCCTTGATCTCAAGAAAAAACATCCTGAGTTAGTAAAATTGGCTCAAAATATTTTTGAAATACAAAGAAAATCTGTATATACATTTGTGCATAAGCTTAAGGGGCTATATCAGGCTGTTTAAAATATTTTCTTCCAAGAACAGTTCTCTAAATTAAAAATACTGTAAAATGTCAGTTTAACTATATAATGATTTCATATCTTTTACCTTTGAGGTTTTTCCGGAAAACTTCCATAAAGCATTGAGTTGTCATCTTCCTGGGTTGGTGGCTTTTTATTTTTTTTCTGTTTATACACAATGCATTTTAAATTTCTTGCTGTCATGATGCAGCATGCAGGGGTTTGTTTCTGTTTTTCCTCCCTCATTTTAATGTGAATTTCCAGTTCTGTATAGTTGGAATTTACTGTATATTATCTTCTATTACATAAATTTACAGTGCTGAAGGCCTTTGTGTCATTTTTATCAACCTTGCTGGAAGAGAACTCTAACTGAACATCTTGAATTCAGCAATCCATTGTTTTTGTTCCTAAAGAATGCTTCTATGGCTAAAAAACATATTAAAGAAGCAAATAGAAGTTTGAGTGGGGAAAAGGAATGCGTTTTTTGCTTTCTCTGGTCTTCTGACCAAAAAAAATTAACACATGTACATATATGAAATGGTTGTCTTAATATGGTCTGGAAAGGATATTGCCATTCTGTATCAGAATGCTTGCATATATTTAAGCTGTTGGTAACTATATTCTGTCACTCCTCTGAGATTAGTTTTGCACTGTGGTTTTCCTTCTGAGAACACTTTCCACAGCAAATGCTTTTATAAAAACAAGCAACTATCAGCTCTTAGATTCCCAGTGTAATTGAAGATGTTATTTAATTCTTTGAGTATTTTTTTAATTTGATTGGAACTCATGAAACTGAGCAGAATGGACTGAGCCCTGTTTGCTGTGTTTCTTCAACAGTCCACTGTTCTCAGATTTAAAGTACTGTTCATATATATCTGTCTGAGGAATAATAATGAGTGATAAGAGTGAGTTGATAGCTTGGTGATAGTTTTCCCAGGAGATGCCCTTTGTAAAAATGATGGAGGTCTGCCCGACATCTCTGAACCCAAATAGTGACATTCGTGACTTAATAGAACAGCATTTTTTGCACCTGCTACAATATGTGAAAAGCTGTCATATACTCTAACAAAAGAGAAAAAGCTGTCAATATGACATTTAAAGACTTTACATTGGGCAAAGAAGCAAAATATTTTGAGAATATTTTTGCTAACATTATGGATTTAAATATATTGTAAGTAGAACTGTTATCTTGCCATTAAACATACTGATTTTGTAAGTCTTTTGCCATAAGTACAGGCACTGAGAAGGTATATATTGGAAACTATATCATCATTAGTCTCTTAGCACATATTGTGTGTATAATTTTTTGTGTGAAACAGTAAATGGGGTTGGGGTTAGATCAACTATAAACAAATGCAATTAACGCTTCAAGCTGAAAGTTTAGTACCATTATAATCATGCTACTACTGAAGTCAAAGGTAAAATTCCCATTGACTTCACTAAGAACAGTTTTGGACTGTACCTCAACTACTACAAAATGTGAAATAATTCTTGACAAACTTCTCAAAATACTTCTCCATTACGATGTGCCATTCCTGTTTTGGGAAGGAGTCAGTTTTATATAGAACGCATGGGTGTTTCAGCTTTGTTTGTGCTATTTTGTATTTCAGCGTGCCATATTACCTGTATAAAATTTAGTTTTGTCTTGAGGCTGAAGGTTCACAGTCTGTATTTTAATTTAGCTACAAGTAATTGAGTGAAATGGTATTAGACAGATAGATACAATGTAACCTCTTCCTTTGTCAGTGCTCAGGTGTGTGCTAGATTTCTTAGTTCATTTTCAGTAATGAGATTGCCCTCCCTCTCACTCTGTGGACACAGCAAACAGAAGGAAAGTAGTATAAACAGATCTAAAGGGAACAGAGTAACCACACCTATGTCTGATAAACCCAGGGTCCATTGTTAATTCTTTTTATAGATTTGCACAATAAACATCCTTCCATTCACTTAAACTGATTTCCTTAATTCCATCTGGTTTCCCTTTTACTTCAGCAGGTATTTCAGTTTTAGGACTAAAGCTAAGTTCATACACAAAAAGGATGTGGTGTGAGAAACCTAAAACAAAGAGAAACTTAAAAATAAATGTGTTTATTATTCCTTTAAAAACCTCTTTTCAGAGAGTTAAACTCCTAAAATAATCAGTATTAAGAATACTAGGGACTGGGCTAATTTCATTGCTGAAGCAAAGTACAGCCTAAGTGAAGAAAAATAAAATCTTGAAATAAATTAAAATAAGTTAAAACCATACTTTATATATATATATTTTTTAAAGTATTCCCCTGCCAGATTTTTTTTAAATTGACCTTCACAATAAACTGAGTAAGGGATACTTAAATTATGTACAACTCGTTGCTTGCTCTTTAAAAGACAAATTTGTAATGGATATGACACTAACATTTAAAAGTTTAAAACATCAAACCACAGCATATATGTATGCCTTTGCATTTCTGAATGTATATAGATGAATCTTGTTTTTAGGCATACACAGTAGCTGTCTTGCTTCAGTGACCTATGTACTCTGTTTTCATCAGTTACTCTCAGTACCTCTCATCCAATTCAGTCATTCCAGCAAACTTGACTTTTTATTCTAGCTGAACAGTGATGCTTTCCTCTTCACAAAGCTACCACTCTGCAGTCAAATGGGGTAGTATATATTGCGCATGTGTGTACATTCCCATTACTAAAAAAAATTTTTTAAAATGCAACTTACTGCACTTTAGCATTAAAGTTCTAAAGGGGTAGCCGTGTTAGTCTATTGCAGAAAAACAGAGTCCTGTGGCACTTTTAAAGACTAACAGATTTATTTATCACATGAACTTTCGTAGGAGAAAATCCCACTTTGTCAGATGCTTTGAAGATGGGAAACTGTCATATACTCCCCTGCATTTATTTCCTCCCATTCTATGTGTTTCCCATCTTCAAAGCGTCTGATGAAGTGGGATTTTCTCCCACGAAAGCTCATGCAATAAATAAATCTGTTAGTCTTGAAAAGTGCCACAGCACTCTGTTGTTTTACTTTAGCATTAAGTGTCCATCTTCCTTTTTGGATAAAGATCGATTGTACCAAACTAAACTGCCTAGGTGAGGGGGAAGTGGATGGGAGAACATGACTATATCCTGCCTTCGAGCATGTATTCAGAACTATTTCACCTCACCACTTATACAGCTGCTACTATAATTGGCATTTTGTCATAAGCTATAGTATTGTGTTGCATTACAACATTAAGCAAAATGGATTATCGTCCATCTGGCCTCGCTGTGGATAATTATACCAAATAACGATAAAATAAGTAAAAATTATAATGGTAGTCATATATATTTACAGTAGAGGAGGCAGAGCTATGAGAAAATACTGTTAGAAATAACATACTATTCATGGGTCTAAATTTTTTCACTTAATTGTTTCCATTACTCCCCGGGAATATTGTCAGTTTTAGGGGTAAAAAGGAGGCAAACATTGAGGGAAAAGAGGCTTGTGTGATATAGCAATAAGAAACGTGTAAGAAAACAAATGTGAAAAGAGACTCATCTCTCTAATAGGTATGTAGAGCTTCTTCGCAACTGCTTGGTTGAGTAAAATGTTCAAGGAACAGTGTAGTGTGTGAAAGAAAAATAATACAGCCCCATAGTCCCAAGTTCTAAAGTGATCTATGGAAGTTCTAGTTATGTAAGCAAAAGTTGCCTAGGGACAGACTGAGTTTTCCAAGGGATTGTAAAAACAAAGATAGATGCGCTGTTCTGCTTTTTGGAATATGTAAGCTTGACTGAAATCCATGTGGATTTCAAGGAGAGGGAATATTTAACATAATTTAATTGAGATGCATGAAAATACGAAATGTTCTTAGAATAATATATTTCAGTAGTCATGCTTCTTCCCTTCACGAGGTGTCTTCACAGTTTAAAGTATACAGAATAAAATTAATAAAGCAATAGAACACTAGATTAACAAACAAAATGCAGTCATACAACCATACTATCCATCCATTCGCTCACCTAGTCCTCCACTCCTTTCTTCACTCTCATCCTCAAGTGCCTGTGGAGGAGGAAAAGATGGATTTTGCAGCCTTCCCTGAAAGTTAGATCCCTGCTAGGGAGGATCAAAAAGGGGAGAGGGCTAAAAGTGAGAGAGGCCATGTCTTCATGAACGTGCAATCCTGCCTTTGCCCACCTTATTTAAGGAAAGGGACTGCACCTGTTTCAAAATTGGCAGGGGTCGGGGGAAGAGGTGTCCTCAAGGAACTAGCTGCAAGGTCAGAGCTTTATAAATTTAAAAAACAGCATTTTAAATTGCATGTAGTTGAAAGTAAAAGTTTAAGATAAGATTCTACATTAGTCCTGGTAGTCATGAAATTGCTAGGTAATTTCAAAGTATTGAAAGGTAATAATTTAATGAACACTTTGATCTGGTAGATGCGGAGCCAGATTATCACAGGGGCTATGAGGGCTGAAGCCCTGGCCTAAAGGGGGGCTGCAGGCTCCACCCCTTAAAACTCCTACCTGATCCAGGTGCCCCACTCAGCACTGGCGTGGCTTGGGGGAGTGCTGAAAATGCTCCTGCCCTGCCTGCATTGGGGGGAGGGGGGGTGCTGGCGTCCATTCTACTGCGCTGCCCTTGGGCTGGCTGGTCCACCCCCAAGGACAAGGTAGGGTGGGCCAGTGTGTATTTGCTCTGCCTGGTGTGCGGCACGGCCTCCACTCCGGTGCAGCTTTCCAGGGCCTGTAGCCCTCGGGGGCTGCACTGGGGACCCCACTACACGCTAGCTGGCCCCACCCTAGGGGGCAGACTGGACAAAGCAGGGCAGGGGTGGGAGCTGGGGGACCAGGGGCCCAGTTGGAGAGGGTGCAGTGCAGGGGCAGCCTGTGGCCCCCAGGCTGGTTAATCCAACGCAGGGTAGATGAAGGGAAGTTACAATGTATTGGGTTATAAGATTTCCTGTATGAATGCATTGATCTAGCTTAATGGATGCTGTGGAGTGAACAAATGAGAAGAGAATAGCCCCAGATAATGGCCCCAGCACGTCCTTGGAAAACAAGTGGCAAAACCCAAGCTTTGAGGACATTCCATGCTGTTTCCAACAAGTTCCAAGCCACATTTTGCTAAAGTTGGAAACTAACATCACAGGGCTACAATCCGTTAACGTTAACGTGAGTTGGGGGCTTCCTCCCTGAGGATGAGAAATGGTTTGAGAGTTGAGGAAACTGACGGTCAGTCAAACCCTAGACGTCTGAGGGCCGGGCTATGGTGGGTGGGGTCTATAGTAAGATGGCACCTACCAATACCTTCATGCAGGATACAGGTATCTGGTAGGTTATATGGGCTTAGTCTGTGTTTTCAGAGCTGATTTTCTTTTGTTCTAATTAAAAGTGGTCTGGTCACTGGATTCCACTGTCATTGCTCCCAGGAGAGTAAGATCAGGACAGATTTGCAGGGTCAGGGCACTAGTCAGACCTGCTGAGACAATGATGGTTGATATTTGGGACTGCAGCCATGACCTGGTGTAAGAGTGGAACAGGTAGAGAGGGCTGAACGGAGATTCTCTCAAAAAGCCAAGTAGATGTCAGAGGTGCAGTTAGCCCAGGAACTGTGATAACGTTGTTTGTGAAGATGCACATTCATCCAGGGCTATTGAACACTTCATAAGTGTTTGCTGTGCTTCCAGCTGACGTGCAGCTCCTTGTCTGGATGGGATGAAAGGGCAAAAGAAAGAACTTTTCTCCCTATACCTGCTGTGAATTACTTTAGCCTCTTCCTGTATCTTACTTGATTGTGTTGAAAAATACAGAGATATAGTGCTTGCTTGGGTCTCAGAGTGACTTTGCTTGTTCTAATGCCTATTTATCTGCCAAGCAAGTGCTTAACTCAAAGCGACAGCTCAAAAGCTCTGCCCTCTGTTGCCTTTTCTGTTGGGAGATAATTGCCATATCAGCAAGAGAAAAGGTAACTCAACAATATATGCTGATGGTTCTGACATTCAGTCATGAGAATGATAAACTTGTTAAACTGCTATAATTTATCAGATCTAGACTTACCTTCAGTCTTTGTCCTTATTCCTTTATGCATTCAACTAGACTGGAAATGACTGCCATTAGAAGCCATTTATTTTTTTAATTTTCAGTGAGAAAGGGCAGCATTCTGAATTGTAGCTGTTCTTTATACTATAGTAATCCTACTTCTTGTTTATAGAGTTCTGTCCAAAAAGTTGACTATTCATCCTATAAGGCATTTAATAAGAGAAACTACAAGAAAGTAGTAAGAGTGGGTGTCCATATGCCCTTGAAGGGATAGGCCACTTCCAGCCTTCCCTATCTCTCCCCTACCCCTCAAAGTATGTCAGTTGCTTGAGGGAGTCCCATGTTCCCCAGATGTGTAACTTCTGCCTAGCCCCCAAATCCAGGTCAAGGAAAAACAGGAAGCTCCCTTTGGCCAGCTTCTTAGTCAAGTCAGGAGCCCCCTTCCCTGCATACATTTCTCTGCAGACAAATCTGACATCCCTTCTACCTCAATACAGGCTTCCCCTAGGAAAGGAAAGACATGGCCGGCTTTCAAAAAGAGGAGTGTGGATTCTCTCACCTTAAGTAGCAGAAAAAAGTCCAGGTCCCTGGCAAGAGCTATGGTCTCTGTACCCTTGACCTATCAACTCAATACTATTGAGTTGAAGGATTCCTCCTCTGGTACTGGTTGGGTCATAAAGCTTCTGGAGCATGAAGTTGACACAGGGCTCCAAAAGGGCTTTGGTACCTTTTACTAGTGAGGAGGGCAAGCAGAGATGCACAGGACTGTCACTATCAAGTTCAGCCCAGCCATTAGTACCTATGCATGTGGCACCATTGGAACCAAGCAAGCAACTGCAGCAGACACCATTGGCATCTGCTTTGGTGTTTCCCCCATCAGTGATACCATCTGCTTTTGACTATGGCCTCGGCTACTTGTCAGAACCAAATCCCTATTTGGTACCACAGGAGTTCAGATATATTAAGGATTGCTAGATTATGGATGAACTGGAATTCCGGTTAGTCATGGGTGAGCGTGTCTCGAACTACTCTACTCCAGTACTGCAGAACTCTCCACTTCTTTGGATTAGATGGAGGAGAACAAAGGAGACTTGCAGTCTGCTGCCTCTATTTTCTTTCAGGGTCCTCCAACACATCCCTTCAGGAACCCATTTACTGAAAGTCAGAGAGAAAATCAAGCTTGTTATCGGGGTGGTGGGACCAACACCACATGCTCCCCCACTTCTGTATCCCCCCCATTGGCCATAGTGGAACTCCTGTGCTGCCTATGAACAACAATTTGCCAGACTCCTGGTAGCATCTCATGGGGGGCCAGCACTACGCAGCCCTCTCCTCCCCAACAATCCCTCCATCCCTCCCAAGAGGAGATATTTGACCAGAAGGATGGTAGGGCAAGTAAGGAGGCCTCCCTCAAACACGTATTTCATTCTCATCTCTGGGCAAAGTGCCTATGCCTCTGCCAACAGCCATGCTGATGATTTTCAGCAGTTCCAAGACCTCTTAAAGAGGGTAGCAGATACTCTTCAGATTCCTCTCAGAGGTCAGGGATTTACAGCACAAACAATTAGATATCTTGTGGTCAGCAACACTTTCCAGGGTGGCATTAACCGTCAATGATATGTTCCTAGATCTGGCTAAGAGAATGTGGCAGACACCTCCATTATTCCACCCCCATGTAAACGGGTAGATAGGAAGTATTCTGTTTCTCCTAAGAGTCTATTTGTTTGCCCACCATCCACGTGGTTGGAGGGGGCAGTGAGTGAATGGGGCAGGTAGTACTTCTCTAAGCCTATCCCATATAACAAAGCTAGATTTCTTTGGGCAAAAGCCCAATTTGTCAACCCTGCAATTCAGGATGGCAAATTATCAGGCGGTCATGGCCAGATATAATATGTAAAATTGTAACAGATTCACAGATTTTACTGAACATTTACCACAAGAACACAGGGAGCAATTCCAGTCCCTCAGGTCAGAGGGCCAGATAGTGGCCAAAAGTGCTCTTTCAGCATCCTTAGATGCTGCAGACACTGCTGCCGGATTCATCTCCAGGGCAGTAGCTGTGCTCAGGGCATCATGGCTCCATCTCTCAATGTTTTGAAGAGAAGTGCAGAACACTGTGGAGGATTTCCCCTTTGACAGTCATAAACTATTCTCAAAAACCACAGGTGAGTCCTTGCCCACTCTAAAAGACTGGGGCTACTTTAAGATTTTTGGGCATACATGCACCTACAAAAAAAGAAAAGGCTTAGTAGGTTGCAGACTGCTCAGAGATCATGTCCTGCTCAGCTTCAGATTCAATAGATCCACCAAACCCCGCCCAGAAAAAGACCTAGATTTCAGAGAGACAGGGCCATCCAGCTGCAACCACAGCCACCCACCCATCTTTGAACATTGGTTTTGATGAGGTGGTCAAAGTTTGAATCCTCCCATACCACTGGATTTACATCTGTGCCCATTAGCCTACCTCCCCCACTTTGGAAACCGCCTTGCCTGTTTTGAATATGGTTGGAGGCAGATCACAACAGATAAGTTAGTCATAGAGCTTCTAACATTGGGCTACAGTCACCATCCATTTAAAGTCACTCTGTCCCTTCCACCCTTCTGCCCCATACCTCTTTAGAGACCCCCTCTCACAGATTTTTATTGAGACATGAAATGAAATCTCTTCTTTGATTAGGCGTATAGAGTTGGTTACTCCTCATCATAAGACCAAGGGATTTTGCTCAAAGTATTTCTTTATCCCAAACAAGGACAGAGGGCGGAGATTGATCTTAGATCTAAGACTTCTAAATAAGTCCATAAATTCTCAAAAGCTTAGGATGGAGACTGACAGCTATAGTTCTGTCACTAGAGAAAGGGAATTGGTTTGTGGACCTTGACCTACAAGATGCTTATTCCTATATAACACTACCCATCACACAGGAAATACCTATGCTTCACTATAGGCCAAGTTAATTTCCAGGACAGCATGCCTCCCTTTGACCTTTCCTTGGCCCTAGGGTGTTCTTAAAGCAGTACTATCTTCCATCCTCACACTTCTTGCTTGGTTCCAAGAGGTTGGTCTGCATCTTAATGTTGAAAAAACCAAACCCCACATTAAGCTCTATACAGAAGATACGTTTATAGGGGCATATTTTACTTCATTGATAACAAGAGTCTCTCTTCCCTTAGATTTGTAACCTTGTCAGGTCTGGTACAGGCAATTGTGGGGAGCTCTCAAACCACAATAAGGAACTGTCATTGGCTTCTGGGCCATATGCACTTTTGTGACCAATCATACAAGGTGACATCTCTGTTGCTTCCAGGGTTGACTCAAAATGAATTATTCTCCACTCAGAGATACCTTGGGCAGATGAAACAAAGAAGTAGTCCTGTGGTACTTTAAAGACTAAGAAATTTATTAAGGCATAAGCTTTCATGGGTTATAACCCACTTCCTCAGATGGACAGACAGGGTACATTTTCTTTACAAGTGAGGAAATCCTTAGACTGATGGAAGGATATATTCAAGCCAGCATTCCTTTTTGTCATCAGTGACTGTAACAACAGATGTATCACTGTTGGAATGAGGAGCCCAATTCAACAGCCACACAACTCAGGATGAGGGACATCAGTCACCATGTCAGTCTGTTGTAGTTACCATCAGGAATGCTTGTCTTCATTTACTACATCCCATGAGAGGCAAAGCAATCAGAGTCATGATGGACAACATCTCCTGCCTGTTCTACATCAATAAGAAGGGAGGAGGAAGATCCCCTTGTCTTTGTGCCAAAGCCATGAAACTATGGAATTGGTGAATAGCTCTTCAGATACATGTTTTAGCAGTTTATGTTCCAGGCTCTCAGAGCACTGTTTTTAGCAGACACTTGTCATGGGAGTGTGAATGGCAGATAGATGACCATGTTCTTCACAGCATATTCCTAAACTGGGGATTACCAGAGGACTTCACTGCTTCCAGCAACAGAACTGTACTCTTTGCTGTTCAAGTGTGGCTTTAGGCTACCACTGTTGTGGAGATGTCTTTCTTCTAGCATGGAAGAAGAGTCTGTTCTGTGCATGTCCTACAATGCTATTAAAGGTGATGAACAAGGTCAGACAGAGCAGAGCCAGAGTTATCCTTAAAGGGCAGACCTGTCTGAGACAAGCTTGGTACTTGTACCTGCTTCAGCTGTGTCCAACTGTTGTTCAAGTTCCTGACTATTCCTTACTTACCTCCTGCTATTGGATGTATGCAGATAATTGCTAAAATTCAAACTGGGAATCATAGCTTTTAAGTTCAGAAGGGACTATTAGGTCATATAATTAGACTTCCTAGGTCAGTGATTCCCAACCTTTTCAGACTGCTGAACCCCTTTCAGGGGTCTGATTTGTCTTACATGCTCCAAATTTCATCTCACTTTAAAACTACTTGCTTACAAAGTCAGTCATAAAAATACAAAAGTGTCACAGCACACTATTACTGAAAAATTGCATCCCTTTTTGCCACATAATTATAAAATAAATCAATTGGAATATAAATATGGTACTTACATGTCAGAGTGTAATAAATAGAGCAGTATAAACAAGTTAATGTCTGTATGAAATTTTAGTTTGCACTGACTTTCCTAGTCCTTTTTATGAAGCCTGTTGTAAAATGAGGTGAATACCTAGATGACTTGATGTACCCTCCTTGAAGACCTCTGCGTATCTCCGGGGGTACATGTTCCCCTGGCTGAAAACCCCTGTCCTATATAATACAGACTAGAAAATTTAACCCAGTTACTCGTGTACGGAGTCTAATAACTTGTGATTATCCTAAAGCATCTTTCAGTAAGACATCTAGTCTTGATTTGAAGACATCAAGAGATGGAGAATCCACCACTTCACTTGGTCATATGTTACCCTTCTCACCACCTTTACGAACCCATTCCCACTGGCTAATGGCCAGCTCCATTAAAGGCAGTGGCTATTTAGTACAGCTTGACACTTTTTATTTTATTTCTAGGTCAAAGGGATTCCTGTTCATGCTGTAATGAAACAGTTTGATACTTCGACACTGTGCATTGGACTGGTCTTCTTACTTAGTTAAAACTTCAAGGGGAGATGAAGGAGGGCAATATTGCAGCTGTAGGATGCAGGGAATCCCCAGCCACAAACTGTTTTCTCTAACCTCACTCGGGGTGGCTGCACCTAGGGTAGTGGCTATCATAAGAGCTTTTCTCCTACTGTGATACTGGAGGATTCTCCTGAAGCCAAGTATATTGGCATTAAAGCTACTTCATTCCACAAAACAAGATGACTGTGTTGCACAATCTATTGCTTAATCTTCAACAGTGAATTTCATGGCTGTGTGGATTTCTCTGAAAACCTTAATATTATTTTATTGCTATTTTTTGTTGTACAGTTTCCTTTAAGTAATTATAGCTACCTACCATGTATGTACGTAATTAGCATATAAGTTCTAATTGCCTAATTAGAAAGCGTAATGATATTGTAAAAATCCTTATTAAATTTTGTGAAGTGTTTTAAAGAACCCTTGCTAATAGTCACAAGACACAGTAGAGAAGGGAGGGAGAAAAGATACATAAAGATTTTATTATATGGAGATAACATGGTATTTCTTAAACTGAACTTCAAAGAACTACCCTCAATGTATGCATTTAATTGCTATACTTGGGAAATTATCAGAATATAATGAATACATTTAAAAATCTTATCTGTGGAGGAATGTTATCAATCTCATTTTTCAGATTAGAACTTTAAATGAATGCATGGAAAATTAAGAGAATTTAGGTCTTTACATATCACTTCCCCCACAAGACATACTTTGAAATAAATTTTGATCCTGTGCTGAATTCTATTAAGAGCAGCCTTAATATAGCAGAAGGAATTATCTTTTACTTTCACTTGGGGAAGAATTCATAAAATTAAATAATGTCTTCACTCCCTTATATATCTCAGGATCGGACATCTCAAAGACTGGATTCCTATTTCTGAAGAAAAATGGTTAAAAACTTTGTACAGGGAGACTGTAAAAAATGAAATGTGAGGAGAGCTTTCACTTCTGTAACCTTGAGGTAGTTTTCATTTTTCACCATTTTGGATATTGTTTTGTCTTAAATGGAGAGAGGGTGTGCAGATGGGTCACAGTAATGTTTGTAGTTATTTCCCTCGTGTTTGTCAGTAGTGTTTCTTTTAGTTATTTCCATAGTATGAACACTGTAACAGGTGTTTCAAAGACACAGTCCCTGCTCCAAAGGGTTCACAATCTATATAGACACCACAGATAAAGTAGGAAACTTCAGTTTATTTTGTGGAAAATTCCAAATACAATTTTAATTATGGTCCCTGGGCAGGAGCATCATTTCAGGACTACATACTAAATCCCACAGTGAATCTTCCACTGAGGCTAATGGGAGGTTGTACAAGGATACCTCTAGTTAAGTATTAACTACACATTGCATTGTGACAAGTTCCAGAGGGGTAGTCATGTTAGTCTGTAAAACAACGAAGATCCTATCGCACCTTGAAGACTAACAGATTTCCTTGGGTATGTCTACACTGGAGGCTCTATTAAATCGACTTAACCAAGGTCGACTTTAAGTCGACTTAAAGTCGACCTTGTTAAGTTGACTTAGAGAGTCCACAGCTCTGCGTCCACACTGGCAGGTGCTAGGTCGATGGAGGACTGGCCAGGAACTCTGGGAAAGGGACTGGAGGCCAATTAGGTCGACTTAAGGACTATTCCCCCATCTACACTGGCCTAAGTCGAATTAATAAGGTCAACTTAAGCCTTAGGTCGACCTTAAGAGGTGGTGTTATTAAGTCGACTTAAGAAAGTGCTTAAGTCGACTTAATAAGCGCCCAGTGTGGACGCAGCAGTTTGTAGGTCGACTTAACCATCCTTAAGTCGACCTAAGGCTCCAGTGTGGACGTACCCTTTGGGCATAAGTTTTCATGGTCTACAACCCACTTTCATGCATCTGATGAAGTGGGTTGCAGCCCAAGAAAGCTTATGCCCAAAGAAATTAGTTAGCCTTTAAGGTGCCACAGGACTCTTGTAGTTTTAAAACTGCATTATTTTTCATTTGTTTATACTTAAGTGGTTTATTATCAGGACCAATTTCACCTTTATTGCCACCCCATTCCTGATCTTTGTTTCTTTCCTATACCACTTCCCTGTCTTTGTGTGCCTCCTTTCTTCTTTCCTACATCAACTCCCAAATCCACCACCACCTGCCATTGGCTTTATTCCCAGTGTTTACTTGTCCCACCTGCTAAATATATTGGCAATGAAATAACATCTTAAATTTCAACATGAACTATCAATGGGCATTAGAATCAATACCCCAGTTCAATGAATGAGGATGTGGGAGTTCACACCCTCACAAACCTTTGTTTGGGGTCATCTGGGGATTCAGAACATCACTGCATTGGCTGATGAGTAGCTCACCTTTTGTAAGTTTTCTTCATAACCACAGGATAGAACAAACTGTTTTTAAATGAAAGCTTAGATTCTGCAGAACCAGTAAACCCCCGATTCTCTAAAGAATCGCAAATTGAAAAATGGT
>ML685951.1:4912359-4923524 GCA_007922175.1 Pelusios castaneus | reverse complement strand
ATTACCTGCCCCTCACTCCCTCCACAGTGCCCCCATCACCGGCCCCCACCCCTCCTCAGCGCCCCTCAGCGCCCCCCAGCTCCCCACCCCCTCTAACCCTGCCTCTCTCCTTGTCCCCCCCACCCCTCTCCAGGCCTCCCTCCAGCCCCTTCCCAGCCCCCTTACCCGGCCGGAGGCTCGCAGCTGCAGGGACGGCCGGCAGAGCTGCTTCTCGGTCAGGCCTCTCCTACCCTGAACAAGCTCTCTCTGAGCATGCTCAGAGCGGGGGATTTGAATCTCCCCAGCCTGGCCTCAGCAAGACGGGGATTCAGCTGCTGCGCGCGCAGCTGCGTCCCCGCCGTGCATATATACATCTCTCATTTAGATATATAGATCTGGATATATGGGTTATGTAAACATATAAACCAGGCCAGGTATATGATGTCCCAGAGCTAGAAGATTGGATGCAACCAAAGCTGGATGATTGAACAGTGATGTTTAGCATGTGTTTTGTTTTCACATTTTTTGTTTTATAAAGAGGCAAAGATTTTTAATTGTATCACTTAACACTTTTCTAAGACGAATACTAAGATGGAAAAGCCTTTTGAAGGAAGTGCATTTTAAGATACGGTGTGAAGTTAGAGAAAGTGGAGGCATAAACTTAGCCCTGTGCCAAATTCCCTCATCAGCATGCATTTCGATACAAGTATACAAAACAGTTCAGAAATGGCTAAATAGCTACATTTCTATTTTCTGTATCTATTTTCACTTGACATCATTTTATGAACTCCTATTTTAAAACAGAGACATGGTTTTAATTGTAATGGATTGAAAGAAAAATCTGAAATTAAATCATGTAAAATCAGGCATAGCCAAGGAATCAGGGTTTTCAAAAGAAATCAGACATCAGATCTCTCACTAAATCCTTTTGAAAACAACAATTTTCCTATAACCTCCAAATTAGACAGTGGAATATCTGAGATGCTGAACCTGAAACAGCTCACATGTATAGCATAAATTATAGTCTGAATTGTTTGTTGTTATGGGAATAAATTGTAATGTATAGAAAATGAAAAACTGTAACAGAGCTCGGTGGTTTTGTTTTGAGCAATATCCTGATCACTGACAACCTGAAAGTAGTCATAGACTTAAAAAAACCAAAGAGTCTTGTGGTAATTTTAAAGACTAACAAATGTATTTATCACATGAACTTCCGTGGGAAAACAGTAGATTGTCTCCCACGGAAGCCCAGGCGATAAATAAATGTGTTAGTCTTTAAAAGTGCCACAAGACTCCTTGGGTTTTTTTAAGCTTCCGTACTGTTCTCCTACCTCCCCTGAGGAGGTTGTTTTACCTGCTCTATCTGTGACACAATGGATGATTTTAAAACTTTTCAAGAATTATTTGAAATATAGAGTACAAATGCTGGAAGTCCCAGTGGAAGTGATACAAAAGAAGGTGAGTAAACTGTTTGAAATTTTACAATCAGCAAGTCAAAGTAGAATTGCTCTTTCTACAAGTGAGGGAATTCTTAGACCCACCTGTCACAGACGCACAGGACCGGTGCTGTGCACCCAGCTTTGGAACAGTCTCTGGGAGGACCCCGTCAGCATGCCAGATCCTGCTAGAGCTCTCACGCTTCCTCCATGGCAAACCACTTGGCTTCACTGCCTCCTTAGGATGACCTCTGGTCCTTCAGCACTCCTGCTTCACACCAGGAGATCTATTCAGTGAGTCCCACTGAGGCAGACGTTGGAGGGAGGTTTGTGCAGTCTTAAGAAGCAGCACATCTCTTCTGTCAGCATTTGCAAGTGGTGCTCATCTGACACTGTAAAACAGAAGAGATTATTAATTGACTGGAACACAGCATGGAGAGCCCTTGGGTGCCTCACAATGCCTTGCTGAAGTTGTCCTCACCAAGGCCATTTACACACAACCTGCCACATGCAAATCACAACCAGAGGATCTGTGTGTAAATGCAGCCGCCAGCCATGCTGGGGTTACAATCTGGTTCTCCCCAGCCTTGGTTATCATGCACATTTCTGGGGGGAAATCAGTGACTTCAGTCTTCCATGGGAAAACAATGGTCTGTCAGACTGTCTCAGCAGAAATTGCCACAAATGGGAATTAAATAACTTACAGTGGACCAAATCTTCCAAGCATGGGGGTGTGCCAAAATACACCGCTGCATTCACCTCTGACCTGAAACAACAAAGGAAGCATCTGTTGGACTCTGGGAAAGGAGGATCTTGCCGACAGGGTTTGGTCAGAAAGACTACTGAAAGCGTGCTGAGAACCATTGTTTGCATCTCATGCAGTCTGTTAGGCATTAGTAAACATCTTCTCTTTATTTTTCTTGGGACCATTTCTGACTTTTATGCTGCATTACTTGTATTCAGTTAAAATCTCTCCTTGTAGTTAATAAACTTGTTTTATTGTTTTATCTGATCCAGTGTGTTTCAACTGAAGTGCCTGGGTAACTTCATTTGGGGTGACATAGAGGCATATTATTCTCTTAAGGAATAATTGACTTAACATAATTTGTATTATTCAGGAGAGGGCTGGGCAGCACAGGACATAATTGCAGGGCAAGGGTTCATTAGTCCAGATTGTACCCTTCTATATCCACAAGGGGTTTCCCAAAATAAACATGTCCAATTAAAATAAGAAGTGTCTGATAGTCTGCTCTTGAGCGGGAAAGGGTCTAGGGTCCATAGCAAACACTTCCATGATTTGCTGACCACACTGCTTTGATGTATGATTGTTACACTTGTAAAAAGAAATGATCTGCAGAATCTTGCTTATACAATTCTTAGGGTTGCCTTGCACATTGACGAGTTCCAAAGGGGTAGCCGTGTTAGTCTAGTTCAGCAAAACAAACAAGGACTCCTTCTTTGTTAGGGTTCCTTCATGCTTCCTATCCTCTCCCATGAATTCCAAGGGTGTTAAGGAGCATAAGAAAAGCAGGGCACAGGTTACACTGACGGCTCCTACTTGGCTTTGACAGTTCTAATTTTGGATTTGCTGGTGTTGTCCAATCACCAATTTATCATCCTTTCAATACAGAATGACATGATAACACAGACTCATGGTTTGCTCCTACATCCAAATCTAGGATCGCTACATCATACTCTGTGGCTGGTATATTGATATCCTCATTAGATAAGGAATGTTCCTCAGATGTACAGGATAGCTTGCTTTAGAGTGTGATATTATCTACTAGGATTATGTATGCTGCAAAATGGAAGTATTTTTCATTATGGTTATCATCCAATTGTTACACTTCTTCCTAGTGTTCTATTCTTAGTATTTTGGATTACTTGTTACAGTTAAAATATTTAGCACTACTTATTCCTTCTACCAATGTACAATTAGCAGCAATTACAGCATGTCATCCTGTAACAGAAGGAGTTTGGCTTTCTTTGATACGTCAGTGAATAGATTTCTGAGAGGCCTAATTCAAATTTCTCATTCTGCAAGGAAGATTGCTTCAATTTGGGATTTAAACTAGTGCTTATCTCTCTTATGGACGTCATTTTGAGCCACTATAAAATGAGACACTCTTACTATGCTCCCACTGCATTAACTTAGCCACATTCCACATTCTAACTGTTGTCATAGTCATAATGAAAAAAATCAAATCATTAAGGGAACCTGGAATAAAAAATGCTACATGACTTTAAGGGAACTATGCTGGACTATTCACATGTGATTGATTTCTTTCTGATGTTAACACAGTCTTAACATTTGAATTCTTCTCTTTGAGTGCTTGATTTTCGTAACATTCCATGAAAGCTATTTTTGTTTTAATTTAATTTCCTTGGTTTGTGGAGGGTCTTTTAAAATGGGGGGGGGAGGAAATCTGAGAGTTATTCTACTTGGGAATCATAGAAATTCCTCTGCCTTTACAAGGTAGAAGTATCTGACCCTGGTCTACATTTCTGTGTGATTTTGGCAGCAATCAAAGGAAGATATGCAAAGTACTTTAAATACCTTGCATATCTCCCTCCGATTACCTACCTTCTATTTATCACGCTGCCTTCAGTAGCCTTAGGTCTTGTACACACTACAAAGTTATCGCACGGTAAGGCTCCTTACCGCGCGATAACAATCTGAGCGTATACAGACAAATGCTTCTTGTTGCGCGGCAACAGCCCTCTTTCCGCGCAACATGTAAACCACCCAAACGAGGGTGCTAAGGCTTACCACGGAACAGTTCTGTGGTAGAGCCTGTGTGTACACTTCTCCCGTTTTTGACAGCCTCCGGAAATGTCCCAGAGTGCCAATCGTCACTGGGACACCGAAGCTGTCATACTTGTCAATTTCACTGCTCTAACAGAACAGTGAAATTGACAAATAGCGGGTTGAGCCAGACTCTGGCTCAAGCCGGCAACTGAGCTCTCCCAGCAGGGGCTCAGGGCTCAGCTGGCCGTCGGCAGCTGAGCCCCGCCATGGACCGGGCTTAGCGGGGCTCAGCTGCCACTGGCCAGCTGAGCACCGCTGGAGCCCGGCTCGGCTGCCCAGGGGCTGGAGCCCCACCATGGCAGCTGGAGCCCCTGCAGCCGTGAGCTCAGCTGCCACAGCGGGGCTTGGCTGAGTTGGGGCTTAGCTGGCCAGTGGCAGCTGATCCCTGACCCGGGCTCAGCAGGGCGCAGCTGCCGCTCAGCTGCCAGAAGCAGCTGCCGCTCAGCTGGCCGGAAGCAGCTGAGCTCCACCTGCCGCAAGGGACCCCTAGTCCGGCTGAGCCCCAGGGGCAGGACTGGGACTCAAGCTGGAAACAGCACCGTTGTCAGCCTTTCGGCTGGCAGGGCAGTGTATGGTGGGATAGGTACCCACCATGCACTGCTCCTTCTAGCGAAAATTCAAAGGAGTGCGTGAATGCTCCTTTTCGCTAGAAGAAGTGCTGTGTGGACAGGGTAAAGCGTTTTGCTTGTCCCGCAATAACTTTTATTGCGGGACAAGTCTGTAGTGTGTACATGGCCTGAGCCAAAGGGAAAGCCTTTCCCTTCTGATTCAAGGCTACTTTTTCTGTGGAGGTGGTCTCCCAGTGTCGGTTTCCTGATTGGCTAAGTAGGTCTTCACAGACTCAATTAGTTGATCAGGGAGATTGATCTCATGGCGGCGAATTCACTGCTGTCAGTGAAGACAAGCCCTTGTACCTACACTAAAGCACATTAGCTAGATCAGTTTATCTAAGCCCTTTGCTATTGGCTGGGCTTTATGGGATGGGAATAACAAAACGCTGATCTAGGTGAAGCATTGTAGTCTTTGTATATTTGAACTAAATAAATATTTAAATTCAATAAACCTATTCCTTAGCTAATTACCTCTACTAAATATAAATATAAGCTTAGTATTTGTAATAGGGCTTTTTTCAGTCTTAGTTGTATAATAATCACTTGAAATTTATTTTATAAAAGCTTTGGAATACAGATAAATTATTAAGAATGTCTAGAACTAAACCATTCAAATACACGTTTTACATTTTAAATAAAGTAAACTGAACCAATTGTCTATTCTTCAGGCCTTATGCACTGCTGGTGGAAGCAGTCCTATATCCCTAGTAATCAGTGACTGTTCATCTTCAGGGCCATGATGAATCTGATCCCATGTTTAATTAAACAAAGCCTTTTCGGTAATTAAATTTGATGAGTGTGTTTGGACTATGTGAGACCAGTCCTGAGAGATGCTGAGTGTGCTCCCATCAAAGTTAATGGTAATTAGGTACTGATTCTAGGTGTCTTGTTTGACAATCAGTGCATCCTATAGGCAGATTATACAGGAAATTTCAGAGTGAAGTTATAATGTCTTGTCTTCTTGGTATGAATGAAGTAAACTTTCATAATATAATCAATAGATATACTTATTGGTTTAACTATAATGGGGGAATCTCAACAATCAGGAACATAAAATGCATAATTCTACTTTTCCCTCACAGATTTGATGTTAGAATGATGGCATATGGTACTTGATGCCATTAATTCTAATGTGAGTGCACTCTACCCTGAATTGTTTAGTGCTATTTTGTATGAATGACACTCTGCATTGTGACCTGTATTTTGAGAGCACAGCTTTGGGCTAAATTTTCACAGCATTGTGCTAAAGAGAGTTTTCACAAGTCCTTTAATTAACAGGTGTGCCTATATTCAATCACAGATTTAGAAAAAATAGACTTTGGATTTTCTTCTGAATTTTACAAAGGGTCCTTCTTTAATCACGTGTTGAATTTATTACTTTAATAAATGTGGAGAATTTGGTTAGTGCCTATTTTCATACATGTTCAGGTTATGTCTATATCATGCAGCTTCTTCCTTCAACTTCTCTCAGATACAGCTTTTCCTTTGAGGTCTGGACCCTCTTGATCTCACATCTTGACTGCTCAAACTTCCTCTGCTCTGGCCTTGACGAAAATGCCCTTTATATCATTCTAAATGCTGCTGAAAAAATCACTTTCTCAGCTTGTCATGTTGACATTTTCACCCTCCTCTTTGTCTCCCTCCACTGGCTCCCCATTCTCCATTGCCACAACCATGAAACTACTTCTCTGCATTTTTAAGGTCTTTCCCAGTTTAGCTCTGTCATCTCTCAGGGTACATCTTCACTCACAGTGGCAAATTTGACCGCACAGGATTGATTCTTTGGGATCAATTGTGAGGAAATGGAGACCCACTCAACTGATCGGGAAGTCGACTCAATAAATCCAACCCTACAAAAAGATTAACGCTGTGTCAACGGAAGGGCATTTCCTGGCAGTGCAGTGTAGCAGGGACAACATACTAATTAGAATTTAGGAAGATGACAGGAGATGCGTACGCTACTCCACATAGCTTGTGTATCTTCTGTCGATTGCCACCGAATTTTGCCATGGGTGTAGCCTAGGCCTCATACTCTGTTGAGCTATCAATCCCTGCCTCTAGCCTGCCTAAAGTGATGTCATTGTTTCCTGTCCATCAGTCCAGTTTTCCTTCAAACACCTCTCCAGTTTCTCCCATGACTAATGCCTGAAATGAAATCCCCATACAAAAACCCAAGCCATTATACTATCTGCCTTAAAGCTCACCTCTACTATGATGCCTGCAAAACACTCAACAACAGTAAGGTAGCTGGTTTGCTCTGACTGCTCACTGCTTGTGTGTGCAACCCTTATCTATTGTCTCTCAGCACACGCTTCTAATGTAAGCTCTGTGGGACAGGGACCATCTCCTGGTTAGCTGTGTGGACCCTGGCTAGCACAATGAGACCTCGATCACTTAGTGGAGCCTTTAGATGGTAACACATCTGCAAACTATAAATAATCTGAGTGAATCCTGTTACCGAGGACTTTCAGCACTGGTTTGTGCCAGATACACTGCAGATAATAGAGCCTCATTAGAGCTTCAATGCCTTATTTGTGATTTTGTGCTGCTTTGTTACCACAGTGATAGGAGCTATATAAAAACCTTGAGAGAGATTATCCAAGACTTCCCCAGAGCAGAGATCAGCATGTGGGCTGAATTATTTTTAAATAGTATAAATACTGATTTTGTGAGGGAGAGGAATGTAAACTGCAATCACTTGAGCACAGCACAAAAGGTAGTTTGTCTGTCTTACAGAACTAAGTCCAGACCTTCAGATTTGAAAGGCTAGTCATGCAGAATTCTGGTTCTTCTGACTAGAGCACCTACACATGGAGTATTACCCACCTTGTGTGTGAAATTCACCCTGTGCAGTGGGCTAGCACAAGACCTATGCATCCTTGGAGTCACACCTAAATCCTGTCAGGTGTGCTTCCTTCTATAGGCCCTGTCCTACAAGGTTCTGAGCACCCCAAATAGGAACTGAGGGCACTGAGCTGCTTACAGGAGCCAGCGTTACATGCTGGTCCTCTAATATTGTTTGAAGAACACTTATGGTGCCTATGATTTAATAAGCTTTATTAAATGAACAAACAACTGTAACAGTCTTAAAATACAGCAGGGTTATTCTCTAACCCCCCCGGGTTTTCTTGAGACATGAGCAAATAGTTGTCATTTTAAAAAAAATATTTTATTTACACATCCAGACGCAGTTGTGTGTGTACATGCATGTGCATAACTATTTAGACAAAGTGAGCTACAGAGCTGATAGCCAGCTATCCAACTGTAAATGAATAGTTAGGACCATACAGTGAGCACCCTTCATTCAATATTTATAAGACGATAGGATTCACACATGCTTTTCAAATGCATTGAAATGGATCATCTCCTCTCAGCTTCCTACTTTATTTACCATCTTCAATATGAGAGTATTTACTGAGCATTCCTGTGACTTTAGAATAGAGGGATCTTATATCAGAGAACTTTTCACGAGAAATACCATTTTCTCTTTTACTAGCCCTTTATCAGGATAGCACAAGAAAATTAGCTGGTTAAAAGGTTTTGCACTTATTTCACAGGAACAACATTCAGCTGTAATGTGATGTTGCTAGATAGCCGAGTAATCTTAAATTGTAGAGTATCTCAGCCCACAAATTCCTGCAAACCTAAAGTACTTATATATGCTCTGCAGAGCCGTTGAGATTACATAACTTGTACTGTAACGTGATATTAAAGCTTTAGGGTGATAAAGTGCGTCTGTTACCTCAGTAGCTTGAAGTGGGTAGATTTATGACATAGTCATTCATGTTCCTTTATTGGTTACAATTTTGTTTCTTGTCACCCTGTTCCTCCAGGCTGGGCTCCCTTTACCTTTGTCTCAGCCAAACTCATGGAAGCTACATGTGCCTAGGTATAAAAGGGACAGTTACATATTCCAGGAAAATAGTCTAAAGGGGAATACAAATTGTAATAGTCAGAGATAATAAGTTTGGCTGGCTGAGGTCATTGAAGTTCCAAAGCTCAAGTATACAGTAAGCACAAAACGAGACTAACACAACTGCCCCTTTGGAACTAGTAAGCACAAAGTAAGACATCAAGGGCCATGCATTCTTTGAGTTTGTAAAGGGACTGACCACTAGAGGGTACTGAAGAGAAACAAAAGTTCACAGATTGCTCAGACTGAGAGGTCACGGTTAAAGGGCGGTTTTTGCTGGCCAGGAATGCCAAACTCGCTTCTCGACCTTGTCTCATCCATGTGGGAACATAACACATCACCTACTACTTCACAGCACAGGATCTAAATGAAGCTTTAATCAGGCTTCAGAGGATCTGACTAAATTCCTAGTTTGTTCTTTGTGTGTGCTCCAATTCTCAGCAGGGGTGCACAAAATGCACACACAGGATTCATTCTCCTGGGTTGATAAATATCACTACTTAATAGCTATGTCCAAAAAGGATAAATATGACTCCCCTCCTCCTCTTTAAAAGCATTTTTCCAGGACCAGATGCACTCTCTTTCCACTGCTGCCAAAGTTGAATTTTTGTCTCTAATGCGTTTTGCTAGTAGAGCTTAAAGGTCATATCCCCAAGGATATGGCTCAGTTTGTGATATCAGAACCTGGTCTTCTCTTCCCAGAATGAGCAGTCAGCTTGGATTACATCCTAGTAGAGGCACAGGGAAAGTGAGACTTTTCATAGGGGCTAGTAGTGTGTTTTTTACATCCATCCTAATCAGGGGAGGCTCAGTCAAGACTGATGGTATTGCCAAGTATCAGCTCCTGGCATACATCCCCACTCTTCTCGCACTGTGGTCTTTCCATGGTGAGCAGACTGGAATAAAGGGGAATTTCCTACTCAGGGAAGAGAGGAGATTTATGACATCACTCTGGACTATTAGGGGGAGGCCCAACAAAGCTATTCCTCCCATGTCCAATGGTATGTCCTTCTGGACTCTGGAGAGTAATTTCTTACTCCTTCCCTCATCCCAACCTTGAATAAACAGCCGGGTCTGAATGGGCTTGCTTCCATAGCACAATGATCCCGGCACACGGCCCTCCAAGGCTATGTCTACACTGAGAAATTTAGGTCGACTTTACTAAGTCGACTTTAAGTCGACCTTATTAAGTCGACTTAGAGAGTCCACACAGGACTCTTAAATTGACTTAAACCTGGCCTTACTAAGTGGACTTAGAGAGTCTACACTAGACTCTCTAAGCTGACTAGTTAGGTCCAGGGGGAGGTGAGGCTCCTTTGGAGCCTTGGCTCCCCAGGCTAGGGAGGCTTGTCCTGTGGAGAGCCAGCAAGCCCCAGAGCAGTCTGGGGGAGAAGGGAGTGCGGAGCTCCCTTCTGGCCTGGACTGCTCGGCTCCCTTCTGGCCAGGACCGAGCGTCCCTGCGGTCCTGGCCAGAAGGGACCATGGGGCTCCCTTTTCTCCGGGACCCCCATGGATCCCAGCAAAAAGGGAGTGGTGGCTTCTTTCTTGCCAGGATCCATGGGTCCTGGTCAGAAGGAAGCGGGCATCTCCCCTCTGCCTGGGACCCCCACAGGTCCTGGCTAGAAGGGAGTGTGGGGCTCCCTTTTTGCCAGGACCACAATGGTCCCAGCCAGAATGGAGCCCTGTGGCTCCTTTCTGGATGGGACCACACTCCAGCTGCTGGGGAGACCCCAGAGGTTCCCCAGCAGCTGGAGCACCGTGCTGGCAATTGCCGGCACTCCAGCTGCTGGGGAGCCCCGGGGTCTCCCCAGCAGCTGGAGCGTGGTCCCAGCCAGAAAGGAGCTGCAGGGCTCCGTTCTGGCTGGGACTGCTGGGGTCCCGGCAAAAACGGAACCCCGTGCTCCCTTCTAGCTGGGACTGCTTGGTTCCAGGCAGAAAGGAGCTCCACGCTCCCTTCTGGCCAGGACCACTGGGGTCCCAACCAGAAGGGAGGCCCATGGTCCC
Organism: Pelusios castaneus; assembly: GCA_007922175.1. Taxonomy (NCBI): domain Eukaryota; kingdom Metazoa; phylum Chordata; order Testudines; family Pelomedusidae; genus Pelusios; species Pelusios castaneus. Next base: position 4,912,772 of record ML685951.1, on the reverse strand, counting down.
TTCTCCCCAGGACGTGAGCGGTCCCAGGGAGAAGGGAGCCGGGACGAGCTGCTAGCATCCCACGCGGGACTGACTCTCCCCAGGACAAGCCGCTAGTGGCTTCCTGGGGAGAAGGGAGCAGTGGCTCCCTTTTTCCCCTGCCCTAAATCGACTTAGGGCATCCACACTGCTTAAGTCAACTTAAGTGTTAAAGTCAACTTAAAAGCAGGTCTTATTAAGTCGACTTTAAATTTCCTTAAGTCGACTTAAGCAGCAGCTTAAGTTGACTTAAGGAAACTCCAGTGTGGATGCAGAGTAAATTAAGTTGACTTAAGCTGACCTAATTTACTAGTCAAATTCCAAAGGGGTAGCCGTGTTAGTCTATTGTAGAAAGACAACAGAGTCTTGCGGCACTTTTAAAGACTAACAGATTT
>ML685951.1:4887875-4907359 GCA_007922175.1 Pelusios castaneus | reverse complement strand
AAATCTGTTAGTCTTTAAAAGTGCCGCAAGACTCTGTTGTCTTTCTAATTTACTAGTGTAGATGCACCCAAAGGCATTTATTAGCTAGTTCTTTGAGTGATGTTTTTTGCTTCTTTATGGACACTTCAAGTTTTGAAATTCAGCTGCTTGCACCAATGCAAATTCAAATAACCTAAGTACATCTCCTTTCAGAGATCCCTAAGCAAAACCATGGGGACTCTCCCAGGCGGATGGTGAGAAGATTTCCTCCCTCTTCCCCTGGCATTATAGGAGACTTCAGAGCAATGTCGCAATGTACATGAAGGTTGGGTAAGTGCCTTCTCCTCACTACATCATCAGTCATTCTCTGCACCCACATTGGAGATCGTGTGTTCACCATCTCTTTCTCTACAAGTAATTAATAGCGACTGCACTGTCTTTTGGAGAAGTGAGAGACGAGAGAGTGACCACTCCATCCCTGTTACTGGACTGGAGATGGTTTATATCAATCCCCTAATCCTTCCACCAGTAGTCCATACTAAAATAAACAAACTGAAGAAAGACCACATTCATTTCTCCATATAAATAACACAACTGACTTATTACTTCACTGCACAACACACATGTTCCCCATGCAGGCTGGCATTTCCTAAGCAAATCCTGGGATGTTTTGGGCAAAGGAGTGATTTTCACCATACTTGCTAACCCTTCAGTTTTCAGTTTCTTGGGATTAATAAATTCCAAAGGGGGTAGCCATGTTACTCTTGTTCAGCAAAACAGACAAGGAGTCTAGTGGCAGTTTTAAAGCATTTATTTTCCTCCCATTCATCTGTACTTCTCCATCTTCAAGTGTCTGACAAAGTGGGATTTTCTCCCCCCGAAAGCTCATGCGATAAATACATTTGTTAGTCTTTAAAAGTGCCACAGGACTCTTTGTTTGTTTTGGGATTAACAGTAAAGGATTTATTTTTCTAACTGCTTTCCCCCTCACACTCTTCTAGGAGGTTGACACTGGGATTTATGCTTTAAACACGTTGCCTGGCAAAAATTTTCATTGTACAGAGTCCATTTTGTCCCCAAGTTAAAACTGTGTAGATGCTTTAGGAGAAAGAGTGTGAAGACAAATGAGGGGATTTGCTGAAAGTGTAACAATGCGGATGCTATTTAGCAGTTAGTGCACATTGGTTACTACTTCGGTGCTGGAAACTGCAGTGTTTAAATATGCAAACCCTGGCGCTACAAGAAAATAAACTCTCTCCAGTGCAATAGCTGCATCCCTGCGGTTTGTTAATTTCACACTTCCGCTTTATGGGTTTCCTGAGTTGGGCGATAGCAATGAGATCAGCAAAGTCAAGAAGGTGCTTTCAGGTTCCAGACTCAATGAGTTTTCTTCAGTTCTGGTCCCTTGCAAGCCGTTAGGGGGCGGACGGGATGGGGCGGGGGAACCCGCGGACAAAGGCACTAAACATTTATGCTTTTCTTTCTAGCAAAAGCCACCAAGGAAGTGAGATAGGAAACATTGCCGCGTTTGTCTGACCGATTTCTGCACGGCTTCCAGCTGCTGGGAATGGGTGGGTCACTCTGGGGGGAATGTGGAAGATCAGAAGAGCGCAGATCTGGATCTTCTTTCATTGGCACCGTGCTACAGTCCCTTGTATTCCGGTAAAACCCCCACTGATTTAAAACAATGGGGGTTTACCTGGTTGGGACTGCAGGATGTAAAGCCCGGAGCAGTCGATGCAAGATAAACAGAACTAAAAGCATCAAGGAAACAACTAACATCAGGCTTTCCTTTCCTTCTTTTCAGTCTTCTGTCCTTTCTTAATCACAGTTCAGTGCTTCGTAAGAGCAACTTCTCTCTTGCGTCAATTGTTTTGTCCCAAATAAGCTCAAGACAATAGATCCCTCAAGATTCAGGTAAACAAAGCGTTCAGAGTCACACCCTCATGGGTTTTCTGTTCAGTCAGCTGGCTCCGGATTATTAACACCATTATTCCTCCCCTCCAGCACCAACACAGCCTCTTTTCCTTCCTCTAAGAAAAGCCTGACAAACATTTGGACAACTGGGTGCAAGGTATTTTATTAATAAGCAGCTGAAGAGACAGGGAATGGCCATTTACAAACTGACACTCTTTTAAGGCTTGCTGCAGCCACTTTTCAGGTAACAAAAGGAGAAGTTGATACCTCCTGATTTATTTTTTTTAGAAGTCAGTTCAAATAAAAATATGGCCAAGATGAAAACTGGAATGATTTCCAGCTGGACCCTAGCTCGGCTTCGTCACCCGTTCATAGACACCTACAGGCTACACTGCAGTATGCTCTACCTGGGTTTAAATTTACAGGATGACTCAAAAGATGTAGAATGCAATTACACAGAGCTAATCAACAAAAAGTTCATGCCCTGCCTGTACTCTTTCTTCTGTGCTGGTGCTCATTCATCACTGGGTGACACTAAATAAATTGCAGTACACAAAACCATAAATTGCCTTACATTAGCACCTTAAAGTCCTCAGCCAGGGATCAGAGTCCAAAATGGGCTAGTAACTTTGTACACCAGAGGTGTCAAACTCATTATATGCAGAGGGACAAATGTTACTTTTACTTATGATCCATGGATAATAGTATACATGTATGGACTCCCCTCCAACCAGAGCAAAAAGGTTCACTAATATCAAGGGGAAGTTTGGACAAAGATGCAGTGTAGAATCTATCCTTTAACTAGTAACTAAACTTCTAATTACTATTATTTATGCTGTACTGTCACATTCAATGTCACTCAGTAGGAAGTAGGGCCTTCTTTGGGCCTCTCCTATAATGTCCTTTTCTCCCTCTTCCTACTCCACCCTCAGCTCTCTGTTACTGTCCCTTTTCCTTTGTATCTCTCCGCCTTTCTTCTCTTTGCATTTGCATTTCTGCAACATTTCCCTTTCCCCGCCTGCATTCCAGCTGCTAATATGACCAGCAATTAAATCACAGGCATTAAAGTGTCATTTTAGTTAGCATGCCAATTAAATGAATAGGGTACAACAGAGTTCATGCCTGTGAGAGCCATTCTTCCTGGCTGTCTGCAGACTCAGGCTTGTCTACAGAGAGAAATTCATCAGCATTATTAGTATATGTGCAGTGCTGTAGTTATACTGTATAATTCCTCATGTGATGAGTCTGGGAATAACTGGCCATTTTTTTATGTTTAGTTTATGTTACTTCCATAAGCCAAACTGGGGGGAAAAAGCCAATGTTATAATTACTGGTATAATTATTACTGGTAAATTATTATTATTACTGGTAAATGCTGGTAAATTTCCCTGTGTAGATAAGCCCTCAGAAAAGTAAAACTGCGTAAGTTATTTATTCTTGGTTCCCATTTGGAAGTTTCTCTTCAGCATCATGAGTACTAGAGAAGTGTACTTTTTAAAATGAAAGCTACTATTCTCCATAAGGGCCATACAAATACATCATGTGGGTCAGCTCTGACTCATAGGCCATAAGCGTGACATCTGTAATGTATGTGCATGTTGCAAAAGACAGTTTCTACCCATGTGCCTGTCTAGATGAACATGCTTTTAAAGTTGAGTTAGCTAATATAACTTGAAACACTCCTTAACAGCAGCAGTGGACACAATTTAATACCTGTAAAATTATGCTAGTTAGCCCTGTCATATAACAGAGGGGTGAGCCTATGGTTTACCTCCAGTAGGCAACGTGTAGTAAAATACAGCTTGCCCTGTCTACACTAGGGTTTAAAAAGTGTTTGTTAGGTAACATGTTCTATATATTTTTTTTTTGGTAAATGTTCACCTTTTTTTTGAGTCTAGATGTACTCCAAGGTGCTATCTTGATTGGCCAAAAAAGATATTTATTCAATCATGTCAACTCAAATGCAACTCAGATTTTTTGGGGAGGTCATCACAGCCTGATATATTTTCAAAGTGGGGTGAAGGGGTAATGGAAAAAAAGTTTCAGCTAAGACAACTGTCCTAAGGATGCAACTGGTAGGAGTTGGAGATGAGGTGTACTTGATGTGACTGAGCTCTTTGCTCTAGAATTTACTCTTTCTAAACTTCAGCCTCCTCACTTCTGTAACCATTGCAAACGAAAGCACTGCTGTTTGAACTCTTGACTACTTGGCATTCACCCTCTCCTGGCTTAATGCCTCTTTGTGTATATACTCTCTACATCAGTGTTCCTCAACAAGAGGTGCATGAACCAGCACCAGTCCCTTAGATCTCCCTGGCACAATATAGGAAGCCAGTACCTAGTATCAAAAAGGTTGGGAAAGCCTGCTCTAGATCATAGAATCATAGAATCATAGGGTTGGAAGGGACCTCATGAGGTCATCTAGTCCAACCCCCTGCTAAAAAGCAGGACCACTCCCCCTAAATTACCCCAGCCAGGGTTTTGTCTAACCGAGCCTTAAAAATCTCCAAAGATGGAGATTCTACCACCTCCCTAGATAGCCCATTCCAATGCTTCACCACCCTCCTAGTGAGAAAGTTTTTCCTAATATCCAACCTTGACCTCCCCAGCACTGGTTCTCAACCTGTGGTACACGTACCATTGGTGGTACACAAGACACAGGTTGGGGGGGGGGTATGGGTGGCAGCCAGCGGCTTCCCCATCCTAGCTCCCAGGTGGGAAGCAGGGTGCAGCTGCAGGCTTCTGGGGTACTTATTCCGTGCTTTGTGGTACTTATTAACATTTTCAGAAGTTGGGGGTGGAGGGAACTTGCTACTTAGAAGGTTGCTAAACACTGCTCTAGCCCACAGTGCAGGTGTTGGAGTGTATGATAGTCCTCCTAATGAATAATCACTATGTGTTGCCAGTTCTCTCCCAATCAAATTAATCCAGATGCCACGGGGACGGGCACCCCACAACACTAACGAGGAGCTGGAGATCTACAACATACAGCAAGTGATGCTTTTAATCTTTGGCAAGCTCCAAAGGGGCAGGGTGTGAGTCTAGGTCAGCCAAACAAACATGGCACTTTTAAAGAGTAACACATTCATTTATCTTGACATTTTTTTATTTACATTTATTAATCTTTGACGGCACCTTAGTCGCACCTCCCCCCACTATCCCTGGGCACCCAGCACCCCTCCTCGCAACCCTTCCTTCCGCACCCAACCCCCTCCATCCCCCACGTGCAGCCTCCTTCTCCCGCCCCGCCCCCGCGCTCCCCGCCCGGGCTCCCTCGGCCAATCAGCGGCGAGCGGGGGCGGGGCGGGCCGGCCGCGCGGAGCAGTGGGTGGCAGGCGGGGGCGGCTGTTGGAGTTGCCGCTTGGCTCGGGGCTGGCTGGGACGCGGCCGCTGCGGCTCCGCTCGTCGGGGCGCGTCCGAGCAGCTGGCGGGACTCGAGCCGGGCTCCGCCTCCCCCCGCCGCTCCGAGCCCCGCCGCCGGGCTGCTCTTCTCGCTGCGCCGGGCAGCACGTAGCAATCCCTGCCCGGCGGGGGACCGCAGGCGATCGGGCTGCTCTCCGCTGGGGCGCGCCGCGCCGGGCCATGCTGGACGCGCAGTCGGCCGAGAAGAGCGGCAGGATGAAAAAGTTGCGGAGAACTTTGTCGGAGAGTTTCAGCCGCCTCGGTGAGTCTGGTCGGCAGCCGCCGCCGCCCCCGGACCTCCGCGGGCTCGGAGCGCCCGTCCCCTGGGGTGCTGGGGGTCGGTGGCATCCCGGGGAGCCCTGCGGGGGGGGGTACAGTTGACGCTGCCCGGGGCAGGCGGGCACAGCAGAGCCCCGCTTAGGCACGGACACCCACCTCTTCTGCGGGTCCAGAGAGCCCCCTTGGTTTCCTGCCATCTCCAGCCCCACGCCCTGGGGAGAGAGAGAGAGAGAGAGGGCTGGCTAATAGGAGAGCGGGGCTGGCAGGGTCGGTCCAGGCCATGGCACCCCCCTGGTACTTTTCTGTCTCCTTCCAGTGGCCGAGGAGGGCTTGTAACACCCGGACAAAAGGAAGTGGGCTGGACCTGGCAGAATTACTTTCTGGCACCTGGAGGATCAGATTTAGTGCGGAGCTTTGGCTTCCTTCTACTTTCTTGCCTCAGCCTATCTCTTGCCATCTTTCCTCTTGGGCCTGTATCTCCTGATTTCTCTCTCCTCCTGCTTTAATTTCGTTAACTCTAAATATAGTTAGGTCTGCAGCCTCATTTGGGATGCAGTTTGGCTGACAGATACTGAACTGAAATTGTGTTGTATAAGTAAAGACTCTTTAAGTCTAGCTACCTTCTTGTCTGGTATCGTGGATATGAGTTGCTCTTTCAAAAACTGAAGAGCTATCGCAGTGTTCCCATATTAAAAAACAAACAAACAAACAAACCCCAAATCCATAGATAAAGTTTGAAAACTAACGAAGATTTCTCAGTAGCATCTGAACCTCTTCTGCTACAACATGACAGTGCAATTGAATTGGCTGAAAATACATACAATTGAAATTGACTGTCTTGCTTTCAGTGCTAGACTGAGCTCTAGATAAAAAGCACATCTAGTGGAAAAGTAAATTACTTTTAATTTTTAATAGTGTTGTTTGTACACCAGGTGAAGATGTTAATTTAAAAATATAACAGCAGACAACATCCCCTTAAGGCTGAGGTGGGAAAGCAGATGACAGCTGAGCAGGGGTGGTTAGGAGGTTAGACAAAAGAAGTCTATCTGTCATCTCTTGCTGATGTGTTGAGATAACATTTTATTCTTGCTGACCTTATCTCCTGGTATGACTAACCAGTTTTCTTTTTGGCATCCAGTTTTGCCTTAAAAATGGTTATTTACTGATCTTCTTGGAATTCTTTGCCATTGTTCTCCACACATTTATGGTTCTGATTCCAATTGACATTTTATATCTTTGGCAGAATGCATAAAAACAATACAAGTATGTTGGGACAAAATTAGAAAGTCTAAGGCACAAAATCAGATTAAATTAGCTCAGAACATAAAAAGACAAGAAAACATTTTACAAATACATTAGAAGCAAGAGGAAGACCAAAGATGGGGTAGAAGTCCATTACTCAAGGAGGAGGTAAAGACAGTGACAAGAAATGCAGTAATGGCCAAGGATTGAATGCCTTTTCTTTTCAGATTTCACCAGAAAGGTTAGCAGTGATTGGATGACTGCCATACTAAATGTTGGTGTAAATTGAGTATGACCTTAAAATACAGCAGGAAAAAAAAATTAAGAATTACTCAAGCATGTTGGAAGGGCCTGATAAAATATCATAGGGAACTCACTGAAAAGATCTCTAAACTATTAGTGATTATCTTTGAGAGTTCATGGGGGAGAGGGAGATCCCCGAGGACTGAGAAAAGGTACTATATTTGTTCCTCTAGAAAAAAGTGAATAAGAAGAGACCAGGGAATTATAGACCTGTCAGCTTAACTTGGTTCCTAGAAAGGTAGTGGAGTAAATAATCAATTTGTAAACTCCTAGATGATAATAAAGTAATAATTAAAAATCACCATGGATTTATCAAGAATAAATAATGTCATACCAACCCAATACCTTACTCTTTGACAGGGTAATGAGCTCTGTGGATGGGAGAAAGTAGTAGATGTGAGATATCTTTAATAAGGCTTTTGATAATGGCCTATAAGGTGGTGCCAACTGGTTGGAAAACCGTTCTCAGGATAGTTATGAATGATTCACAGTCAAGATGGAAGGACATATTAAGTGGGTCTTCTAGAGATCTTTCTTTGGTCTGATTCTATTCTGTATCTTCATAGATGATTTGAATAATGGCATAGAGAGTATGCTTATAAAATTGACAAATGATACCAAGCTGGGAGGAGTTGCAAACACTAGTTAGCCAGAATTAGAATTCAAAGTCATCTTGACAAACTGGAGAAATGAACTGAAATAAATAAGATGAAATTCAATAAGGACAAGGCGGAAATAATCAATTGCACAATACAAAATGGGAAAAGATTGCCTAGGCAGGAGTCAGAAAGGGTCTTTGTGTTAAAGTGGATTATAAACTAAATATGAATCAATAAGGTAATACTGTTGCTAAAAAAGTGAACATCGTTCTGTGATGTCTTATCAGGAGTGTGGTAAGCAAGACATGAGAAGTAATTCTTCCACTCTACTTTGTACTCCAGCTAAGGCTTTATCGGTGCCGAGTCCAGTTCTGGGCACCACATTTCAGGAGAGTTCTGGACAAATTGGGGAAAGATCAGCAAAAATAAGTCTAGAAAACATGACCTATGCAAAAGCTTGGAAAAAACTGGGTTTGTTTTTTCTGAAGAAGAGAAGACTGGGGGGGGGGGGGGGGGGAAGGGGGGACATCCATGAGGACAGTCTTCAAGAATGTAAAAGATTGTTACAAAGAGGAGGGTGATAAATAGTTGCCCTTAACTAGCCAGCAGAGGACAAGAATCAGTGGGCTAAAATTGCAAGGGAGATTCAGGATTGTCATTAGGAAAAGCTTTCTCACTGTCAGGGTAGTTAAGCACTGGAACAAATTACCGCAGGGAGGTTGTGGAATCTCCATAAAATTGGAGGTTTTAAGAACAGGTTAGACAAACACCTGTCAGGGATGATCTAGATAATGCTTAGCCTTGCCTCAGTGCAGGGAAATGGAGTAGATGACCTATCAAGGCCCCTTCCAGACCTGTATTTCTGTGATTACTGTTGGTGTAGTCTGAATCAACTAGTATCTCATTTTTAGTTCATGCAAAGTGGGATCTCTGCCACGAAAGCTCATGCGATAAATACATTTGTTAGTCTTTAAAAGTGCCACAAGACTCTGTGTTTGTTTAGCATAAAAGTAGTCGCTCAGAACCATTGAAGAGGAAGTAGTGAAGCTTGGGAGGCAGGAAAAAGGTGTCTTTGTTCTCCTGTAATTTGGAGCTGATGAGCATTAGTGTGGTCCTTTGGTATTAGAGTGGACCTTTGCTCTAAATTTTGTTGTTTGCCTATGGCTCTTAGCCTTAGTGGCTGACGTGGCAGCTTCAGATCAGTGGGTGCATGCACACCCAGTTCCCTTTTTTATGCCTCTTACCTCGGCAGGCATGGAGGTAGGGTCAGAGCCATTATATTTTTCAAATACCCTAATTTTTAAGCACTGCAGATCTTTGTGAAAGAAAATATCTGCAGTTGGACACCTTTCTCTTGTCTTCCTGTAACATCCATATTTATAAAGGAGAAAATGTTGCCAGGATGAATGCTAAGTTCTGAATTTGAAGCAAATATTTACATCCCGGTTATAAATACTTGTGTCCCCATGTGAAAACAGTGCATGGTATATAGTTGCCTATGTCCAGAGCTAGCAATATGCTTTTTTAAAGTAAAAAATTATAATAATGTATTTGATGGACCTGACTGATCAGGTAGATAATAGTTAAAAATATATAAACAAGGAAGTTTTGCTTTAAGAAACCAAGTCCAAGTTTTAAATTTTTTTTTTTGAGTATAAATACCCATTTTTAATGAGTTCGACTCTTTAAATAAAAGTTAGGCTATTTAAATAAAGTCCTTTCTGCAAAGATTTAAGCACAAGTTTCACTTAACATCCTGTGAGAAGTCTATTGACTCTAAGTCCTTTGTAGGATCAGGCCCAAGTGGACTAACTTCTAAAAGTTTTATTCCTGATGAAGTCTTTCGAACATCAGGTGGACGTACCGTGACGTGGATCCAAGCTCTGTCATTTTAGTGTGACACAGCTCAGGCTGCAGACCTGTGTCAGTCTGTGTGATACTGTATGAATGTCTAAGCGCAGCTGTTAGATCTGAGTCCAGCAGTTGTAAACTCAGGTTTACAGTGCAGTGTGGACAAAACATAGAGCCTGATCCACAGGTAACTGAAGTCAGAAGAGACTCCAGTTGACTGTGCTAGGCTTTGGATGAGGCCTTACTGAGACGCTTACATTTCTAATGCTGTTTTTGAAAATCTTGGGCCAAGTAAATTAAAAATATAAAGATCCAAGTTTACTAATATGCTGTAGCGACAATAATGGGTATTATTGAATAAGCACAATGACTACTTGTATGTGCACCATCGTACTTTGATTCTTTGGGTTGACATCAGCATGTGGGGAAGTTGCCTGAGCTTACTTTAAAACCTTTAAAAGAACTTGCATGTAGAACTGACAAATTTCTTCAAAATATGTGTTTAACCATTGCTTAAAGTAGTCTGAAAAACAGGTGGACAGGGGGTCTATCACCATCTGGAAATAGCCATTTTGGTATGAGTGCTTAGAATGTGGCCCCTTATGCAACCTGGTCAATGTTTATTTTGCTGAATCTACTATTTGTGATCTTCCCTCTCACCCTCTACTTTAAGAACACAGGATGTTAAGTGAAACCTGTGCTTAAATCTTTGCAGAAAGGACTTTATTTAAATAGCCTAACTTTTATTTAAAGAGTTGAACTCGTTAAAAATGGGTATTAATACTCATTACAATTTAAAAAAACAACTTGATCTTGGTTTCTTAAAGCAAAACTTCCTTGTTTATATATTTTTAACTATTATCTACCTGATCAGTCAGCTCCAGAACTTCATGTCTTGGTGATTTGAGCTGCCAAACATGAAATGCTTGAATCTCTTTTGGAGTCTGCACCCTTACTTTCCAATTTCTTGAATATAAGATGTAATTACCCATTTCTCATTTAGTTATTTATTACTACTAAATATTTATTATTATTATTTATTCCCTTGGGCTTTTGGCTAGGTTTTTGAGGCAAACATTGTGTTCTGTTCTGTGCAGCGTGCCCCATAGGGTAGAAGTGCATTTTGGTCATTTTGTTAAAATCCAATCATCGTTAGTGAAATAGTTCCATGCACAGCTGATCTGATGTTTTAGCTTTCTTGCTGATCATACCATGGGTAGCAAAAACATTCTAATATATCCACATGGGGTTTGGACATCATTGCTCCCATGAGACTATGGTCATATGCAAGAAAACCCTCTGTGTTTAAATAACCATAACCAACACACTAGGAAATTCAAAGTTCAAGTCTGATGTTCTTAACTCATACTTTGAGGCTACAGAGAGGGAAACAAAACAGCTCTAGAAGGAGCCTTAACAGTTAGTTTCCTGGCTTTGTCATTTGTGGCCTTACACCTTTTTCTGGCAATATATTTCCTGGTGAGATCAAACTGTTAATCAGGTATTAATGTTGATCTGATCTGGGTTCCTTTTCATTCTGGAGCCCTTCAGCTCCCCACGTGTAGGCTGAATTCCTGGTACGGCATGTCTGTTATAAAGAACACTTTAGATAGAGAAGACTGTTCTCTTTACCTTTCTTATTTTTCACTGTAGCTTCTTTATGGTTCTGGATGGTATTTTTGAATAACAGGGTTAAATTCACAGTATCACGGTTATGCAACTCTGTGAAAATTATAAATTGTTTAAACTGTGTTTGAACGCAGTAGTTAATGACACATATCATAAGCCACCAAAGCAGTGAAAGAAATGTATAGTTAATGTTAGAAAACCAGTGTAATATTGGAAGCCTTTCTTCTTTAATACATATTATTTGTATAAGGCTAACTGCTTACCAAAAATTAGTCACCAAACATAATTGCATGCTATAAAGCTCTAACTCACAGCCAGAGTTTATCATCTCCAGCGGCCCTGGCTGATGAGAACTACGTACCTAAATCTGAGGTCCTCATTTACTGATTTTTGAAGTTAGCTTGCTTAACTGTTATCAGAACCCCTTAAATCAGGGGGAGGGAGGAGTGTTTTAAAGATGTCTGTGGATTTTCTTTTCTGGTTTTGTTTGCATAGCACTGAGATTTTGTGGTGCTTTGCAGTGTGCCAAATATGTTAAACAATGATCGATTCTTGCCCAGAAGGAAAAACTGTAAATATATTCATGCAAATGATTTTGGTTTTAGTGGTGGTGGCAGAGACATAGAGACGCTGATCATTGGCTGCACCAGAGCTCTGCTTGGTGCACCTGATTGAGGTGGAGCCTTAAATCCATCTTTATTCTCCTCTAATTCCCAGGACACAGCCCTGGGCAGCTCCAGTCCCTGCATAAATCAGAACAGTCTCAGGAGCCATTACATGAGTTGAGGTCATAGCAACACAGTGCACTTCAGCCATTGTCTCTGGGGCCTTGTAGGGGACAGAATAGATCTGGCTTGTATGTTGATATGTACAGATATATTGACTTTTCCTATCATCTGAGGCTGTGATCTGGTTCATAATCTCTAGTGCACTTGGTCTTGAGTAAATGTTTCATTGTTCTGAAAAAGTCTAATGCCAAATTCTTTCCTTGAACTTTCTTCCTACAAGAACTGCCATTTGTAGTCTGACGGACAGTGTAGACCTGTGATGTATTGAAAGAAATGCATCGTATATCTGTGCTGAACTCAGTACTCCTAAATCAGTAGGACAACTACTGTTATTTATTCAGTACAAAACTTCTGAATTTGCTGCCTGGTGAGTCTGAAATACCAGAAATCTTCTACCAGTAGAAATGACATCTTGGTTGTAAAATTTATTACATATACACTTACCAGAAGACTATAATATTCTTCTTGATGTTCTAAAACTGTAAGTAGAAAGTGTTTAATTTCTTTAAAGAAGTAAATTTCTATTGACAGTTTTTTAGCTGTCTGTGGCTAGAGACCACCATATCTGCTGATATCTGCTTTATATCTGTGAACCATGTTTGCAGATGAAATACGGATACAAATTCTGTATCCTTGCAGGGCTCTATCTGTGACTTCAGAAGCTAATTTGACCCTTTATAGTTTGATAAGGAAAATGTGAAATCCACTTAAATTACTACACCACAGAGTAGGTTAATCAGTGGTTTACAAGAATCAAGTCAAATCATTGCACCATTTAATATTTTAACATCATATAAGAGGATTGATGATTAAAAATGTATTAAAATGAAATAATTTTAAGATAAAATTATTAATTAAAGGCAGTTCTTAGTCGAGTATGGGAGGGAAGATCACAATAAATAGTAAATTCAGTAAAATAAACATAGAGCAGGTTGCATAAGGGGCAACATTCTAAGCACTCTTACCAAAATGGCTATTCCCAGATTGTGATAGACCCCCTGCCTACCTGTTTTTCAAACCACTTTAAGCAATGGTTAAACACACTTTTTGAAGAAATTTGTCAGTTCTACTTGTAAGTTCTTTTAAAACAAATAACTTGGATATCTGTGAATGCTAGTGTATTTAGTCTTGCACCCAAACTGTATTTGAAGAGGACTTTTCTACCATACTTTCTGATTTCTCTTATATTGTCTATTCTGGTGTGCACGTTTCCAGGTGGAAGGAATGAAAGAAAACATTGCATGTTTTTTGTGCACTAAAATAAAAATTTCTGTTTTAGTTCTGAGCAATTAGTTTATCTGCTTGATTATTAAATTCCTATTAATATAAAGCTTATCACTTCAACTGATTAGAATTCACATAGCTCACATACCTTAAATGGTGAGAAATAAATTTGTAAACTATTTACATTTTTATTTTCAGAGCCATTTTATTGTGAATATTAACATAGTGATGAGGAAATAACATATAGTATGTAGTATATATGTTTTTTGTATAGTCTGTTTTAGTGATTCCTCTTTGGAGTGGCCATTTTATAATCTGGTCAGATAGCTATTTGCTAATTAAAATTTCACTCTTAAACTGAGAATTGTCAAGGGTTTTAGTTTTACTGACTAAGAATATCCTCATATTTTGATTTTTCTGCTTACAGTTCTTAAATATCCATTTCAGTCAAAGTTAGAATACAATTAAAAGTAAAGACTAGCTAGAAAAATATCAAGAAAGCAGCTAAGACATGCTACAGTATTAGTGTTGCTTGCCAGCTCTCATGATTAGATTATGGGACTTGTATTTGGTGTTTTTGTGGAAGCCCCGGCACCTGGTTTCTTGTGATTATATGAGAATCTAAAATCAGTGGAGAAAAACCTGACAGTATGACTCAAGTGCCTCAAAACTCATAAACCAAAAGGCAAATTAAGAGCTCAATTTATCTCCCCCTCCAATCTCATGACTTTTGTGGGGCCTAGTTCATGATTTTTGAAGATGTGGGTTTGGCAGTGCTGTACTGTATAATCTTTGTCCTTACTTCAGTCCTTTTTACATTACAATAAAAATGATACTCGGTGTACAGTGTATTCCAGAAATTACTCACAAACCCCATAACTATTACTTAGTGTAAATTATAGATATTTTATTGTTAACCAAATTAACATTTCTGTCCCTGCCCAATTAGCTTGCAATATGAAGGCATCCAAAAGAGAAGACCTCTCTGCCTTGTCTGCACTAGGTAAAAATGGGGTGGGGTGGGGGGGAGGTGGTAATTCACTACTGGGGTAGAAATGGTAGTATCAGCAGAACAGTGGTGGTGCTTTGCCTGACAATGCAGTAGTAAAATGCCTGACCCCTAGTCTGAAACTTCCACTGTTTCTACCTACAATAGATTTATGGGTCACATTTTTACCACTGTATACAAAACCCAAGAGGAGGAGGTTTGGGGGTTAATAACAGAAGAACGGCAGGAAAGTCTCTAAGGAGAAAAGTGGGCACTAATAAATGGAGACGGAAAGGAAGATTGTTCAAGGTGTAGGGGCAGGATAAGCTGTACGATTCTCTCCATTCAATGGCTCCCTGTAAACAGAAAAGCCAGTAAAAAAATACTCCAGTTACAGTGCTTATGGCTCGGTTAGTTTTAACTGTTCAGGGTAGTCATCGAAGAGCAAATTCGTAGTCACAGTGTTTTCGTTGTTAGCTACAAGACACAGTTTTTGGAAGATGTGACCACAGTCCATGCATAAATGTAACCGTATCCTTTACTTGGTAGGCTGATGTAATTCCAGCAGTGAACTGAAGTTAACTTTGTTTACATTTCAGTGCAGATATCCAGAAGGCTCAATGAAGCACTTCAAATTGATTAGCCTCTGTCAGCTGCAAAGCTGCTCACAGCATTTTTTCCATCTTGTCTTGCTGCTTCACCCTCCAAATTTCTCTTCAGTCCTGACTTTACTTTTACCTGGTAGTATATTTGTATGCAGTAAGCAATAACGTAATAAGAGCGATCTGGGCTGCCATCTTAACACAAACTAGAGTGTCACAAGTGCTGGTCACAATGCACGTGCTGTTGTAATGGAAATGTTGAGTTCTCTGAATGTGGATGGTGTCCGTGATAGGTCTGTCTACAGATGACTTTTTGCAGTTCAGTTAGACTCTCCTTGAACTGTTTTCATGCTCAGCAGAAATTAAAGTAAAAATTTCTAGACTCCTATTTATGAAAAGTATTTCTGGTACATGCTGTGCAATTCTACATTGCATTTACAGTTTTATATTTTGATTATAAAAATAGTTATCAGGCAAGTCTGTTCTTTCCTGTTTACTACAAGAAAAGGTTGCTCTAGTTTTCTCTTTTTATTATTGGAGTTAATTATTTTACAGTCATTGAAATGTATGACATAATGGGGTTTTTTATTGTTTTTGTTTTTAAAGCCTTGAAGAAAGAAGATAGCAGCCTTGATGAGGTAGGATAAATATCTTTGTACCTTACTTTGTCCAGATATGTTTAATGAGAAATCTGTAGTAATTAAAGTTAAAAGTAATTTTTGCTTTAGCACACTAGTGTGCATATGTGTACATGCATATAATTTGAATCTTTTCATTTCTCTTCAGGTGATTTATTTACAGAAGGCCTTGAACCAAATGCTGGTTTCTATAAATCAGCCCTCAACAAATCAATGTTTCTGGTCACAATAGTGAGCAGTTTTAGTAGCCTGTCACCTAGCTCCACTGCAGAAATGTAATGGAAGAGCACCATCTGGTGACCAAAGTAAAATTGCTGGTGCCTAGCTGTGAGCCAATTTTGTCCACCTTGCTATAAATACCTTTTATACAGAGTATTGTATTATGTTATATATAGAGAAAATGGGCTACAGAACTGATTCTTTACTGGTTTTTATAACACACAGTAAACATGTATTGATATACAAAATATAAGCAGTGAAAATCTTTTGTGGGAACATGCCATATAGGATGTTGCCCTGTTCGGTTCTTGGTATTGGTGGAAAAGTAGTATGATTTGGTGAGAACCGAAGCTAAGATTAATCCTGCTTTAGGAAGTTATTCACAGATCAGTTTTTGTACCAATGGAGGCACCAGTACAATGGGGTCAGATAGATCGTATACTGCACAGAACATACAGTGTTGGTTAAGATTCTCTTCGTCTGCCAGAGGAGTGTAGGTACTTGATGATTTGTGGTGCTTGATTGGGCTTGTTAGGGGTTCACAAAGAGCATGTTATCCTGGATCGCTGGATCAGATGGTGAATGATCACTCCCCTTGTATCTACACTGCAAGCTGGAAGTAAGATTCCCAGCTTGTGTGGCTAGATCTCATCTCAGCAAGCAAAGCTAAAAATTAATAGTGTAGCTGGGGTAGCCTGGGCAGCAGAGATATGTGTTAGCTGCCCTGTGCACAAACTTACCTGAACTCCATGAGTATGTACCTGGGGCTGCTGGCACATGCTGCTGCTTGTGATCCCACACTGTTTTTAGTGTATTAGCTCAGATGAGAGCTAGCACAATAATGTCTGTGCGAGCTGAGAACTGATTCCCTAGCTTGGATTGTAGATGCAGCCTGTGTCCTTCAGTTATATTAGAAATCTGGCATATTGTGCTGCCTTGCTTCGGGTCTCTGTAAGAGGCTGAATTGTTTGTAGTAACATTGACAGGGTGTTCGTGTTGTTTTTCAATGTAATCCACATAATAAAACAGAAAATGTTTTATAAATAACCTGCCTTCAACAAGAGCTTGTGTTTGGAAGGAGCAAAATCCACCTCTTGAGTAAGAAGCACTTAAAGGAAAGCAAGTTCCAATTGCCGCCTGTGAAGGATGTCGCACCTGCAGGTTCACAGTGTTTCTGGGTTTCCATTTTAAAAATGGGGCTTTCTGCAAGTGCTCCAGATGAGTTCAATGTGTGAGGATGTGGCAGGGTAGTGCATGTTTTAAAGAGGTCTTTAAGGGATTCTGGCTGACACAGCCTATTGCTGCAGTGCCTGCAAGAGAAAGCTCATGAGGCGGAAAATATGTGAGAATCTTTTTTGAGTCCCTAGTACCTACCTAAGAGGCTTGTGTGACGTAATTATCAATACCTGTTCCCTCCTTATTTTTGGGTGACATTTTTGCAGAAGAAAGAAGTGTGTGTATGCAGTTAATAAAGAACAAGGACAGAAAAAAGTATAAGTAATCCCTTGCAGGTTTGTCACAACAGCTTCTATTCAATATCTAGCCTAGAATACAAATAAAAAGATTTGTCGCACAGCCGAACCTGATTCCTCCTTTTCCTGATAGCTTTCAATAGAGTATAAAACAGTGTTTAGCAACAGTGATACACCCAGTAACAATGACATGTTTTCTTTTGAGAACTAAAAATGCAAAGAAGAGCAACAGAGCAATTGACAATCTTGAAAAGCAAGACAATCTCAGGTCAGTTCCTGAAATGGGTGTTGGTGATTCTCTGAACACCGCCATGTTTTGGCTAATGGGCATAGTACTGATGCTCTTGAAGAGTGATAGCCTTATGGAAATTGTACTGGCAAGAAGCATAAATAGAAGGATGGGGAAAAGAGAGAAGGGCACAGTTATTATTTAAACACCCTTCAGTTCATGCTCTGTAGCTCCTCTGTTGTGAAATGTGGAAGGCAGAGCACTGAAACAGGAAATGTTGTTAGCCTTAACAATCCTCTTCTTGAGCCACTGAAACACCCCCTTTTCTGTCCCAAGCATGGAACTTAGGGTGTTGTGTGGTTTTTTTCCCCTTCCATAATATAGATTATCCCTGCATGGATGAGAAACAGCATATGAGGTAGGGATCATACCATAAGAAGATTTAAAGATGGGGCCTACAAAATGTACAGGACCCTTAACCCAGCCCTTAGTTTGGGAGGGAAAGGTTTATTTGGGTTTTAGCCTTTTGGGGCATCAGCATTCCTTTCGGCCCTCCACAGTGTCCTCTGACAAAGGCAGGGTAGTTGAGACCTGAAATTTCAAGCTAAAAGCATCTATTTGAATCTGTCTTTACACATCCTGATGGAGCATTCCTGTTGCAGCTCACTCTTAAAACTGATTGTTATACCAAGTAGTCAGTGGCTACGTGTTGTACATATGCTGAAGAGCGTGTTTGTTTTCTGTCTTTTGAGAATGAAGGGGGAAAAGTAAAATACTCAGTTACTGTTTGTTCTATAGTTGAATGCAATAGTTCAGATATATAGAACACTGTGGGAAACTTCTCCTTTGAAGAAAAAGCTGCTAAAATTATATCAAACATAATTGCTTTCTGTGGGATATGAAATTAATTACTCTAGTGAATTAAGACCAAGAATAGTCATGGGCAGCAAAGCCTATGCATGTGTTTTGTGGGTCTTACTTGATAAATTGATTAAATTTCATATCTTGGAAACAGAAAATATGTTCCAGCTTTCTTTCAAGTCTTTTAGTACAGTTTCTGATGCAGGGAGATCTCTCCATCAGTGACTCTATTGTAATGTAGAACTGAAATAAAGTACAGAAGAATTTTACAGGATTTATTATTTTTGTTTTGTATCGTGCCCAAATGCTTCTTGTTACTGTTGCTGTGATGAGACTAAACTTTTACGTTTTAAATGTCAAGTTTTCTGACCATCATAGAGCTCAGATTGGCATTAATCCATCAAAGCTCTTAAACTCCTGTGCCACTTTAAATGTGCAGGTAGTCCCATACACTTTTTATTAGCTCTTTTTCTGTCTTGTTTGTATTTGTAACTGATTTTGTCCCTATGTTTGACATGGCTCAGGAATGTTCGTATTACATTCAGATCATGAAAGTACTGAATTGACCTCATGATGTTTTGCAATGAAAACTCTATAATAACTTATTTTGATGTTGTCCTGTATCTCTCTGATTGTTTTTCCCAACTATCACTATCATCTATAAGCTACACACTTCTGTGTTTGAGTGTCTTCTACCAATTCCTTTGACTCCATTCCAAAGCTGCACCAGCATTGCTTTGGATTTATAAATTCATTCTTTTAGGCACCTGATCTAAAGCTTGTTGAAGTCCATGGAAATATTTCCATTGGTCCAAGTGGGCTTCAATTTAGGCACTTATATTTCTATAATTTCATTTGATTGTCTTGGTCTCTAGTTTTGTTGGTAGGCTAGGAGCTGGATATTCATTTTAATGTCATCTTCTTTATTCCCAAAATGCTAGATCATCTTGCTCATGCCCTGTCTCTCCCAGAAAGAGGGTTACAAGGTAGTTGAAGATACATTTGCCCCATCCTTTTGAAATCCACCAGGAAAAGTGAAGGAATGCTTCTCTCTCTGATCGTAGGTTCAGATGTGGAAACTTCATTATTATCCTGCTGATTGTCTGCTCCATTCTTCTTGCTTACAAACTTCAATATACTAAAATTCCAAAGGGGTAGCCGTGTTAGTCTATTGTAGAAAGACAACAGAGTCCTGTGGCACTTTTAAAGACTAACAGATTTATTTATCGCATGAGCTTTCGTGGGAGAAAATCCCACTTCGT